>JADLZN010003954.1:0-45117 GCA_018155175.1 Sinocyclocheilus anophthalmus | reverse complement strand
CATACAGTGTTTCTCTTCTGTCAAGATGGTCCAAAAATATTGATGATGACTTGCACAACACAAACTTCTGTCCGATAAAGTTCTCTTTACAGCTCCTCCCCCTAAATTATAAAAATGACCTCCAACCAGCTAATTACGGTTTTTCAATGTGTCATTGATTACATTAACACTTTATTTTCCATCTATTGATCAATTACATATACTGTAAGAGGCTGCAATTTATTCACTTTAAGTGTCCTCATTGCTTTCGTAGACAGAAGTGTGGTGTAATTTTGATAGGCTGTGACATAAACTAACACAAGCCCTGCAGTGTGTCCCGTTCCGGCTCCCTGTTGGGAAATATGTCAACAAAGAAAAGAAAATGGCAATTGTTAACTGGTTTCATGGGGTTTTGATAAGTAGAAATTCAAAAATGAATGACTGCTCATATCACAATGTTTCACTCTATTACTAAAATCTTAAATTATACTCCACATGATATACAGCTAATTTATTCATGTCAAAACCATAACAAGTTTGTGTTAGACCAGACAGAAAGCACTGCTGTCAAAGTGAGTTGTCCAAATGTCCTTATTATCCAGATAATATCTCTCCAGTAAGTCTCTCGTGGTCTGTCTCAATGGACAGATATATTCACTCATTAGCCTTAAGGTCTTCAGACATGCACTCTGCTTGCAGTATAAACCCAGCATATGATTCATGACAGATTATATCATACATTGGCACCAGTTTCTCTTGGAAAAAGCCTGACATGTTGGCGTTTTGAGAGCTGCTTTAGGGCTCTGCTCGGATGAGGACTAATATTCTTAATCAACATGGTCTGCTGGCACAGAAGTAGATGCTTTGAAGTAGTGGTGTGAGTGAGGACGTGGGGCGATGCTCCTCATTATCATGGAGTACTGGGTCATATTTGGCGCGAGGAACTCTTTAGTGTGGGTTTTAAGAGGACTGGATCTCTTATCTCAGCTATAGTTTGGCTTGTGTTCCTGATATGCATTGAGATAAGTTAATGCCATTTGGACAGAAGACCCATCACACAAATGAACAAATTTACTCTAAATTTACTGTAAATTTTTGTCATTTTTTTATTTATTTTCATTTTATAGGAAAAAGTATGGGTGCTCTCAAAGGTTAATTTAAGGTAAAAATCTGATGGTTGAAAACAGAAGGTAGAATATTATATTTATTTATTTTTTCCAAGGAAATTTTTTTCTTTCAAGTTTATCTGTGTTAATTATCAGCAGAAGAGTTATAATACTGATGAGAGCATCAGAACATACAGCATCCCTGTGAGGAACTCAAGTCTCTCACTGGGATGCTGAAAACTCAAAAAACTCAAAACTCAAATCCTTTTTCATATTCAATATTTTCTTTTCAAAGCGGTGAGCAGTCCCTCTGGGGGTTTTTGGGTTAGGTTATATTCACATCTTAATTCAGAGAAACTCTCCGTAGAGTCACTTTGAGGAATAATTTACATATGCCTCGGTTTGTGTGGCTTCATTGCGATCGTCTTTCTCCCAATTTATTGTCAAAACTTTTATTACTGGATTTTCATTACGATTTACGTCCTATCTGATGCGACTAGTACCCTGGTGTACAACGACGGCAAAGGCTTAATGCAGATCATAGGTTTCGGTTTGTACCCTCAATAAATATCATACTGATTTTGCATTGTGCAAGTGATTCTGGCTGATATGAAGGAGGCAGTTTACTATATTGAGTGTTGTAAGACTCCCCACCAGGGTAATTATCTTGCAGATTGCTTCTCGCTAGACATCCTGATATACTTTCTTGACAACATGCTGGCACCATTAAATCAAGAGAGAGAAACAATTCTCTCACACGAACCCATCTGACAAGGATGAAAACTTGAGTATTGCTAGGTCGATACTGCTTGCATACTATTGCAAGCTGATTTCTGATTCCTGAATACCAAATTTTATTGACTCAATGAGACAAGAGCTGGCTTTGTCACATGGTCTTAGTGTGTAACAGGACTATTTTAAGCACGAGGCCTTGAATAAAAGCAGACTCTCACATTTGATGTTGGGAAGGCTTTCAAAAGGGGAGTTAATGAGTCATCACTCTATGACATAATTGCTCCTTTTGATTTAAATAAGGAGCTGCGCATAATATCAGGTTTATGTACAGTGCCTTGAACTGGGCCTTCTTATAAATTCGTTCCTTTAGTACTATTATAATAAAGGTAATTATAAGATTAGATGTTCATTATTGAAGGATGAAGATGAAGTCCTCTTTTTTATGTATATATTCAACAGGTTTCATCATAAAATGAATGAATATACTTGCCGCGAGCATCCCAGATGGAGCCACAAGAGCACTGGGACTGATAACGTGATGTTTCTTAACCCATCTGATGATCTGTCCATGCATATGCTCTTTGTGGTCCGTCTCAGTGGGCTGATGGTTCCTGAAACATCCTAAGTGCATAATGAAGACTACCGAGGACGTTTGTCACAAATGTTAGTTTTTAACAGGCCTGTGGACTGCGAATATCCGCTATAATTCAAGAAACACTTGGTCAGCCACAATACCTTTCATTCCACTCGTTTCGATTCCATTAACAAGCTCATCAAACGGCACGGCAGAGTCGGCAACGTACAAGAGCGCGATGGGGCTGACACCTGCTAATGAGCACATTAATATTTATGGCGTGATTACAAACTCACAATTAACATTCAAAACAGAACATTTTGTCCTCGCTTTCATGCTTGACTTACAACACTACAGTCATTTCTTTTGATTTTATTCAGTCTTTTATTCATTGCGATGCTTCACAGGGCCCAGAAATGCTGGAGCTGCTAACATAATTGTGAAGCTACAATGCCCTGCTCTTCTGTGGAGCCTATAGCCTTGAGCAGTGCTTCTTTGAAACAAGTTGTGCTGTTTTTGCTCTGCCCGTTTCATTACCTACATTATTTCAGGCACTTTTTCTTGATTTTAACAATTCATATTTTATTAAGCAACAAAATGCCCTTTTTTACTATCATTATCCTTTTCTTATAATGTATTCTCTACAGGGCATTGACTGCAGCATGATCATGGTCAAGCATGTACATGATTCTATCAGTGCCTAGGGGAAAAAAATTAAGTGCTACTGAAAACACAGCATTCAGCTTGATTTCTAAAGAATGCACAGGGAAAGAGCAACTCTGAGGAGCGTTATTAAAAAGCCTCCCCACTGGCACCAAGCTAAGGTCGGGTCACTCTCATTTGATAGTAAACCCGACCTCAAGTTATTATTTGTCTCTCACATATTCCCAGCCAAAAATCAGACAGAAAAAGAAGTTGATCTCAGAACATAACAACCCATATCGGTGCTGTGATGGTGCAAATTATCCTCACTACAGGCTATACGGAGAACTGTTTGGTGCCTCATGGTTTCAGATTTAGTTCATCAAAATAATTATCATGTAATAAGGATCAAATGTAAAGTGCAAAACAAAACAGAAGCAATAACATCACCTGATTTGTTCTTAATTGCAAGATTTGGGACACAGATCAGATATATCAGCCACCTAGAGTGTAGACAGCAATACTCTATGTTCAGAGACAATCCTTTACACCTGTAGATCTGTTTCTAGGCAGATTTAAATGTGGTTGCGATTTTATTATAAATGAACAATGTGCAAGACATACGTTTTTACATTGTGTAGTAGAGCAGTAGCTTTTTAAAATTATCTTAGTACATGTTCTCTCAACGATGGATTCTGATCAAGCCTGTACAACTGTTCAACCCACATTCAAATAAAATGTTACATTTACGTTCAAACAAAATCACCACTGTGACTATTAACAGTGAAACAATGATGAAACATAAAATAAAAAATATATCAAACCATTGATTTGGCCCAAATACCCTTGACCGAAGAACCCAGTTTCAACAGTTTGGTTAAAATGTACAGTAATAATATTGTTGACTCTTGCAGTAATGTGTTCAAGAGTGGGTTTATTGTGTTTACCCAAGAGTTGTTATAAAAGTATGTTGATATTGGCATTTTAGTTTGAAGGACCACAAATCATCATCACCTTTGTTATGACAACTTCCCCGTGTGAAAACCAACCCCAGTCTCCCCTATAACTAATTGATGTGTAAAAATACTAATGATGGTGGGAGGTGGGAAGGGGAATCAATAGAGTATAATATGTCCTTTCTCTTCTTCTTTTGTGCCTATTTTATGCTTTATTAATTACTAAGCATTTCATATATTCTTTTTATATTTAACAGAATGCATTCTAAACTTTGTTCCACAAGAAAAAATGGTATGCTTACTCTAAGAGCAGAGGTGTAGAAATCCTGACGTTACTGAAGCACGAAAAGTTTCATATTGAGCCATGTCGTTCCCTTTTAATGTAAAGTGAACAATTTCAATACGAATCATGGTTTAGCCATGCTACAGTAACTTTGAAAACATGAAACTTTATATTGAAACTTTATAACTTGTATAACAAACTTCACTTTAGGCACTTTGGGTTTTATTGTGTATGAGGGAAGTCAGGGTTTTTCTTTATTGTGTTGCAAACATGCCATTTATAAGCAATGTCATATTTCATGTTCAAGAACTGGATTTAATATATCTAATATGTACACCAAAAACACAATATTGTTAAATCCCTTATGATTCCTATTCTTAGCTGAAGTTGCATGTATTGTTTCATGTCAGTGAAGGCATATAACTTCTCTGAATCCTCACAGTATATGATACTTGCTCTAGCTGAATAGCCACGCGACTTCAATTTACAGCATGTCACAGCACAATATATACAGTATAGAGACGAGCTACAGTGCCCAAACCATTTCATTTTCACATTAAACTAAGTCCATCGATCAACTATCTCTTGCCTCATTATGCTCTTCTCATAGCAGGAGTTCTTGGACCTGAAGGCGATCAGACTGAAAACAGAGAGCATAAGAACTGCACTTAATTATTTAGCAATTTAGCACTTCTGAATGCATGTAAGCTAATGAGTCATAGAACTCATGTAAAATTGCTCATTAATCTCTCTGAATCTCTCTAAAGATTAAAAAAATTTAATAACATTGATATAAAATATCTTTGATCAAATAGTAGGAAAAGCTGCATGATATTATCACTAACTGGTAATTCACAGATTCATACCAGATTGCAACTCAGATTATGCTGATAAAATATAAGATATAAATATGAACGAATTGTGGGGTTCCCATTTTCAGGAGTCATCGCAGTAATTCTTCCCCAGTGACTGGTATATATTGTCCTCAGATTTTATATGTGCACCACTAATAATAGGCTATAGCAACGTAAAAAAAAAATCTAATAATAAATCACTAACAGACAAAATTGCAATGAGGGGGGGGGGGGGTGGGGGGGAAAAAACAAACAGGAAACCACCCTGCCTCTGAGTTCTTTAAATTTCAGTGATAGACATGAGCAGTGCTACAGCTTCAATGAAAAGTATATATGATTTATTTTCTTTCCAATTCCAAATAGTGGCATAATTATTAATTACACTTCTGTATTTATGGGATTTATAACAGGTTGCTGAATACATGAAATCAAATGTATAATACAACATTTCTTAATTCTAAGAAATATAGTATGCATAAGTTAAAAACAGAAATAACATAGCTGAGCAATACACATCTTTATTGCTTAAATTCACAATGGACCACATAAATCACATTATTATTAGAAGAGATTTATGAGATTTATGAGATTGGGTCCCATGATTAAACAATCAATAGCAATGTAGTTGGCCTTATATTTCTCACTTCGGTTGTGCTTTACAAAATAAAATACATTTAATCGTGACTTTAGGGTATCTGTGGTGCCTTTGAGAAATGCAAAACATCTCATACTAGAGCTGAGGCCCTCATGATGGCCAAGGTCTATAAATGATCATAACCATAATTTGTGCAAAATCCAGATTTTGTCCAGCAATCCAGATGGAAATGTAAGAAAACACACATTTCCAACAATCTTTTGTTAATGGTTTCTTCCTCACACACAGAACTTTTTATTCAATTTGAATGAAGTGCTAATCTAAAATAGCCCCTTTTCGGAGTGCAAGATGAACCACGAAGTGCCGCCGCTGAGCGCTTGTTTGTAAACAGTAATTTCATCCACACAGTGGCTTTTTTGTTTTGTATTTTTTGTTATTTTTTTTTATAGTAATTACAATGTATCCTCTTTTCTGTTATAAATAAATTTCAAATGAATGATGTGCACGTTTTTTTTTTTTTTTTTTTATTTAGTTTTGTTGTTGATTCAATGAGCCGTCATATATGTGTATTGGCGGTTTGCTATCGTTTTTTTTGAGAACAACTCACAATCTTAAAAACCGATGAGCCACTTCCTCCCTTCGAGTAAAATTCAGATATATCTGTTATCGGATGTATGTGATGTGACCCTCATCCTCTGAGCAAACTGCAAGATTAATTAAGACTCTTCCCCTCCTCGCACCGTCTGCCCTCCCCCACTTATCCTTTTATAATTTCACCTTTACCGTGGAGAATACCATCCAGGACTCATTACTATGAAAATTATATCTGTATGCACTGCAGGCCAGACCTAAAGTTTTTTTTTTTCTTTTTTCCGCTCCCTTCAAACAGCATGTTTTTTTATAATTAAGAAGAATCCCTGCAGCTGTTGTTGACCCGCTCTGTCATGCCGAGAAATAGCTTTGGAGAAAATCAAAGAAAACCGTTTTCATCAAAGATATTACCTACAGCCTCGGTCCAAACCAGGTTATACACCTGACAGAAAATGCACATGGGGTTACATTCATCTTCACGCTTTTTATTCGTCCACCAAATGCAAAATAAGCAGCTAGCTCCTGCTATTAGAAGGAAGGTAGACATATTCAGGTGTATTTCATCAAAATCGAGACATAAAAAGAGTTTTGCTCAATAAGCGTTTGCTTATTGAGAAGACACTAAAATGAATGTGTTAGTATGCCAAAGAGCAGTTTCCTCCCCCCTCCTTATCCTCAAATCCTATATGGACACAGTGGTCTTGTAAACTTCCACTTAATTTCATACTAGCACCCTGCAGGGTCCAGTATCAGCAATAAAGACCACCATGAATAAACTCAGCAAGAAGCAAAGCTTGTTACATCTACTAGTAAACATCATTCTAATCAATGAACATTGCTAAGATTTCCACGCAGTGTAAGCAAACCACTAACAAACATCAAGAGGACACGAGGGAAATCTGGTGGGTCAGGTGTCAACAGCAACCAGTGAAGTGGAAGATTTGAATATATGAAAAAACTCTTCAAATGTTACTGCCCCGCTTGTGTGGTTAAAGGGTTAGTTCACTCAAAAATAAAAATTAGCTTGTGTTTTACTCACCCTCAAGTCATCCTAGGTGTGTATATGACTTTCTTCTTCAGACGAAACCAATCGGAGTTATATTAAAAACTGTCCTGGCTATTCCAAGCTCTATCGTTGCACTCAGCGGGTGTTGCTTCCTTCGCGTCCAAAAGACGGTGAAATAAAAAGCACCCTTCACGAAAAAAAAAAAAACGGGTATCACACGGCTACGGGGGGGTGAACAAAGGCCTCTTGTAGCGAATCGATGCGTTTTTGTAAGAAAAAGATCCATATTCAAAACTTAATAATCACTTGAATCTAGCTTGCGCTCACTGTTGTAAAACGGAAGCAGTTCCGGGGGAATGACGTATGAGGTCAGCTTTGAGGTCAGAGGTTCAGTGAAGCAAGCGGACAGCGATCGAAACAAAACAAAGGTGGACAATTAGAAGTACAAAACGAGGATTTGAAAAATGTCGGAGGATTTCGATATAAACCAAAAGGAGACTGGTTTTCCTTTGCTAAATTAAGGAAACTTTGCTTCTTTTGATCCTGTAAACAAACGTTGGTTTTCACGAGACTCATCGGCGCATGCGCAACGCTGACCCCATACGTCATGCTCCCGGAACTGCTTCTGTGTACAACTGTTGGCACAAGCTAGATTCAAGTGATTATTACGTTTTGAATATGGATATTTTTCTTACAAAAACGCATCGATTCGCTACAGAAGGCCTTTGTTCACCCCCCGGAGCCGAGTGAGACACTTTTTTAATGGATGGACGATTTTTATTTAAGTTCTTTTGGACAGAAGCAATGCAACACCCGCTGAGTACAACGATAGAGCTTGAAAGATCAAAGACAATTTTTAATATAACTCCGACTGGATTTGTCTGAAAGAAGAAAGTCATATACACCTAGGATGCATCGGGGGTGAGTAAAACACAGCCTAATTTTTATTTTTGGGTGAATAAACAACTTCTGCATCCAGAAAGCTCATGTATGCTGGTGCATAACACTTCTATCATTATAAACATTGTTTTTAAAAAATAAATTAATGAATTCAATTCGTCAAAAGAGATTGTAAAGACTTTTACATTTTTACAAAGATTTCTAGCTTTTCATTGATTTGAACTTTTCTTTCATCAAGGAATCCTGAAAAACTGTATCATGGTTTCAAATTTTTGTATAAAAAAAATATTAAGCATACTGGGGGGGAAAATGTTGTATAAACAATTTGCACTCAAAAATTGCTAGTACATTTAATAAATAATTACAGAGAAATGTCAAGTAACACTAAATTAAATGTGGAATTTTGAAGTAAAAAAATACTAAAATCTGACACCAACATAATCTTTATTTACATTTTGTTTTACAGTGCAGCACAACTGTTTTCAACATGGATAACAATAAGAAATGGGTCCTGAGCACCAGGTAAGCATATTTGAAAGATTTCTGAAGGTAAAAGTTATGTGACACTGAATTCAGCTTTGTTATAACATGAATACATTATATTTAACATTTAAAAAAAATAGACAAGAGTTATTTTAATATTACTTTTTTACTGTATTTTTAATCAAATAAATGCAGCCTTGGTGAGCATAGGAGACTTCAAAAAAAAAATAATTCACACCAAACCCCAAATATTAAAGCGGTAGTGTAATTTTCTTAGTGTGTCTGTGTCTGTGTCTCTGTCTGTGTGTGTGTGTGTGCGCGCATGTTTATGTGGTTTATGAGGACACAAATTTTGTAATAACTATGGTAGGAATCGTATTACAACGAGAAGGTGAGTTATGAGGACATTTTCAGTGTCCCCGCAATTCAAAAGGCTTATAAATAATTCAAAATGAGTTTTTTTGAAAATCTAAAAATGCAGAAAAGTTTCCTGTGAGGGGTAGGTTTAGGGGGAGGGTTGGGGTATTCTTGTGGTCTTTTTTTTTTTTCTTAATTTTTTTTTTTTTTGCTTTTTTTTTTACGGAAACAACTACGGTTTGTACAGTATAAAAACCATTACGCCTATGGAGAGTCCCAATAAACCATAAAAACAAACCTCTGTGTGTGTGTGTTTGATTTAAAGAGGATAGGACAGTTTTTAGAGTTGACAGGAAGTGAAGTGGCAGAGAGAGGGGGGAACGGATCGGGAAAGGTCCTCGAGCCAGGATTCGAACTCGGGACGCCCATTGCCAGGGGCGCACTTAACCAATATGTGAGGTAAGCGGCCGCTTAGGGCGCCGGGGAATCAGGGGGCCCCATCTGATAGACCTATTGGTGAAACATATTGAGCAATGTAGCCAGATCAGACATGACAATTGGGTTTTTGGCGCCAGGTCTTCCGGAAGCAGAAAAGGAGAAAAGCACCAGGCCCAGACTGTGTTACACCAGCCTGTCTGAAATCCTGTGCTGACCAGCTGGCCCCCATCTTCACACAGATCTTCAACAGATCACTGGAGCTGTGCGAAGTCCCTTCATGCTTCAAACGCTCCACCATCATCCCCGTCCCAAAGAAACCCAAAATTACTGGACTTAATGACTACAGACCTGTGGCTCTAAGTCTGTGGTCATGAAGTCTTTTGAAAAACAGATCAAAAAAGGACTGGTGTTGGACCACCTGAAGTACATCACTGGACCTTGCTGGATCCTCTTCAGTTTGTTTACAGAGCAAACAGGTCTGTGGACGATGCAGTAAACATGGGACTGCATTATGTTCTGCAACATCTAGACAGACCAGGGACTTATGTGAGGATCCTGTTCGTGGACTTCAGCTCGGCCTTTAACACCATCATCCCAAACCTCCTCCTGCCCAAACTAACTCAGCTCTTCGTGCCCACCTCCGTCTGTCAGTGGATCAACAGCTTCCTGACAGACAGGCAGCAGCTAGTGAGGCTGGGAAAATACACAACCAGCACCCGTACGATCAGCACTGGAGATCCTCAGGGTTGTGTTCTCTCTCCACTGCTCTTCTCCCTGTACACCAACGACTGCACATCTAAAGACACCTCTGTCAAGCTCCTGAAGTATGCAAATGACACAACAGTCATCAGTCTCATCAAGGATGGAGACGAGTCTGCTTACAGACAGGAGGTCGAGCAGCTGGCTGTCTGGTGCAGTCTCAACAACCTGGCGCTCAACACGCTAAAAACTGTGGAGATGACCGTGGACTTCAGCAGAAACCCCTCTGCACTCCCCCCACTCACCATCATGGACAGCACTGTGACTGCAGTGGAGTCATTCAGGTTCCTGGGCACCACAATCTCTCAGGACCTGAAGTGGGACACTCACATTGACTCCATTGTGAAAAAGGCCCAGCAGAGGTTGTACTTCCTTCGCCAGCTGAGGAAGTTCAACCTGCCACAGGAGCTGCTGAAACAGTTCTACTCCGCCATCGTTGAATCTGTCCTCTGCACTTCTATAACTGTCTGGTTCAGCTCAGCTACCAAATCTGACCTCAGAAGACTTCAGAGGGTAGTCCGGACTGCTGAGCGAATCATTGGTACAACCCTCCCTTCTCTCCAAGAACTGTACTCGTCCAGAGTGAGCAAAAGGGCTGGCAGAATCACTCTGGACCCCTCACATCCAGCACACTCCCTCTTTGAACTGTTGCCATCTGGTCGACGCTACAGAGCTCTGAGCACCAGAACGACCAGACACAGGAACAGTTTCTTCCCTCAGGCCATCCATCTCATGAACACTTGACAATAACTGTGGAACACACACTATTTATTCACTAATACACTTATTTATCTAATACACATACACAGTCTACATTTCAATTTGCACATAAAATACCTATAAAACTGTCTATTGTTATATACCTGCACATACAACTGTCAATTTGTATATTTTTATTCCTTAGTTACTTGTTCTATTTTTCTATTTTTTATTATCTGTGTTTTTGTTCTGGAATCTCATTCTGTTACACTGTGGAGCTTCTGTCATGAAAACAAATTCCTCGTATGTGTAAACATACCTGGCAATAAAAACTCATTATGATTCTGATTCTGATTGTTTACATTTTTTTTAACGCAACAACCCGAAGTGTTTATGCTAGAATCCACTCACCGCTCAAAATGGCAAGTTTTTGTCAAGTGCTGAGTTCTTCTGCAAGCTCGCGAATCCACGCATTATAACAAAGTGTAGATACGATGTAAATAAGAAATGAATTGTGAAGAGAGCTTATTAACGGAATGCATGAGATCACAATAAACTGAAGTGAGTGACAGCTTTAAGTGATTATATGAGGGAGCGCTCTTTTCACGCATTCTAGGCTGTATAATACTGTCTGACTGTCTCAGAACAGTGATATTCACCTCAGTAAAGAAATTATTGTGTTTCAAGTCATAATTTTGTTTTTCTTGATAGTTCAAAATGACTCGCTGGCTTGTGTGCTTTTCCTAGGTTCGCCGGCACGAACTGCCGTGCATTCGTATAAATCCACGAATGCAATGACTGGAGATTTTCGCTTAATAATAGGCTAACTTAGATTACATTTTCGTTTTGTTTCTCAGCAAACCCTACCGTACGCCTTCTGAACATGTGGAATATGAAATGAATTGCATGGGATAATTTTGTTAGTAAAAAGAATGAAAAAGTTTACAATTTATTAAATGTGAAAGCATTTTTTTTTTCTTTTGTGATCCAAAAACAACAACAACAAGTAAGATAGCCTAATATGGCTTTATAACAGCATCAGGCTGACTTATTACTGGTTGTGAAGGGATAAATAAACAATAAACTATGAGAGTGAGAAGCAAAATAAGGGTTAGGCGTAAAAGAGCACATAGTTATTCTGTTGGGGCCCCATACCTGGAATTTGCTTAGGGCCCCTAAATCACATATGTCCGCCCCTGCCCATAGCGCAACGTCGCAGTATGTAATTTTCACTTGGTCATGTTAACTATTAATAATAATATATTTTATTGTTATTTTATTATATATTATCTAATAATAATAATACATTTGGAGGTTTATTGCTCAAATAAATGAGAAAATAAATCAGCAATGTCACTCCTCAAACTCCAAGATAACAGAGAGAATAAAGAAATGAAAATGATGAATGACTCAACTAAAGCAAAAATGAGAAATTGCTGCAGATTATCAAGCAAATGAAAAACAAAAACTACAACAAATAGCAGGCTGTCATGGAATTGTGTGAATGTGTGAATACTGGCACACATCCTCCAACAAGAAGCCACACTGAACAAAACCCACAGGCTTGAGAGAGTAACACGTTTAGCCTTGAAGCTCCTAATGGAACACACAGCAGCCAGAGTGAACATCTGGCCCTCATCAGGAGCCATCGACAGGGAGCCACACGCTCAGCCTGCAGATGGTGGAGAGGTTCACACACAATGAGAGCTACCTCACATCCACTCCATCTTTCTTCTCCTTTCTGTTTCACACACACATACACTCAGAGGTAATGCAGCGCACTAACAAAGACCCATTATAACCTAGGAGCATCTGCATTTACTGACTCCAAAAATGAAGAGCCTGACACAGTTATACATCAATAAAAGCTCATACACACCAGATGACAGTCGGAATGGAAATACGCCTCAATAGCGCTGAGAAAAAGAGCGCTCGGCTTCCAGGAATATTAATGCGGTTTTTCACTATTAATGCATGAAACAAATGAGGAGAGAAATGCACACATCTGGGTGCAGCACACATATGAGGGTTTTAAAGCAGTTCATAAGATTTAAATGGTGTGGTTTAGAAAGAGTTATTGATGGGGAATGTACGCAACGCTTATGCAGTGAGGGATATTCAACCATTTAGACTGCACCACAAAAAAGAAAGAACAAAAAACGCCCACGCTGCAATCAAACATTGAACCGCTGTGATGCTTTTTTGTTTCATTTCCCCAAAATGAAGATATAAACCTAGAAAGTCAAACATCCAGGGCTGACTGAAATGAAGCACCTCCAACAAACTTTCTATCTCCTTCTTCTCATTCACACGGTCATCATCCGAAGGGCTATTTAACCTACAGAATGAGCTGCAGCTTTCGAGCTGCCAGTATCTCTTATTGTCACATGTCAGAGACTCCTGCTTCAATAAGTATTGGAAGGGCTGAAAGCAATTGGTTTGGGCACGTAATCTGCAAGGCATCCGCGGGATCCGGCGGGAAAATCAGAGCAGGGGAGACTGCGGATGCCCCGTGCCTCCAGCCAGCCGCTTTCAGTATTCCAGGGCAGAGCCAGAGCAATTAACAGTCCTATTGCCTTCCCTCTGCACTGCTCTGTGTTTTCCGTGTGCTATTAGGCACCGGGTAGCACCTGTCAATGGACGGCCGTTCTCCCAGGCCCCCAGCACGCCGGCCGTGATTGATGACAGGTCACCTGCAGATAGTCCCTTTGAATTTTCAATTCTTCCATGGGGAAATTGCTCATTTCTTAGAAGTGCATTTTCATTTTTAAAACAAGACAGCCTCCTAAGTTTATATATTACTCTGAGCCGGGCTGTGGAATTGTGATGTATTGCGGCATGCATTGGACACGGAAAATTTTCATTTGCACTGACTTTATTACGTGCTATTTTTTCCACCGTCATCGACGTGCCAAGTTACCACGGAATACAGATTTAAGCGGGCGTGACGTTCTTATTCAGATAAGCGCGGCGAACACCCTCACTCCTCATAGCTACGGAGTTAAGATTGTCAGTTTGACATTGTGCTGTGCTTTTTTCAGCCATTGGGGCATTTTTATAATACATAACTTGTATCCTATTGGACGCGGCATTGACTTCAAAGGAGGTTATTTGTCATCGTACAGATTTACGCTGTCACTCAAAAACATTTATATCACTTTAAGCTCCTCGGGTGTACTCGGTCGAGGATGGCAGAGGAGTGGTGATGCCGTGTTCTGGCAGGGGCACAGCAGTCTGCGAGCTCAGAAGCACCATGATTACGGCGGTGTTAAACACCTAATAAAATTTCCGTATTTGAACTGCACTCGTACAAAAGAGCATCTGCTTCTGAGGGGTGGTTAAGGCTGACTGTATTAAGACTTCACAGATTCTGCAAGCTTGGGTCCGACCCAAGGGGCTAAAACCTGCACGGCGAGTGTTCGGGTGTGTAAATATTTGGAATGCTTATAAAGTGTTTCCTTTTTGGACAGATGATTAGCCGAAACATCTGGAGGAGAATCAAGCCCACATCTTTTAATAGGAGCTCCGGACGCCAAAAAGAGTGAGTGTCAGAAAACGGAAAGACAGGAGGAATGGGAAGAGGGCTTTAATAACAGCAATTACGCTTTTAATTAACCCCTGTGGTCTGTCGGCTTTCTCAAACATAAATCGAAAAGTCAGGATTTGGACTCTGCTTAACAGCGGGTGCTTTTTTTTTACAACGTTAAAACATTAGAAGAATAGAAATGAGGAAATGGTGGCGTAAAGCATAAAAAAACTGAAATTAAAATGGCCTAAAAAGACACGCAGACAACTGCGAGACAGCTAGCAGTTGCTGACTGGGTTGTTTTACAAAATGGCGCTGACAGGCAGTAATGGGAAAGCAGCACTGTCTGCATGTGTGCCTTAACTCCCACATCTCCTCCTTTTTCGGCCTTAATTAGACAGACTTAATGTGAAGTGAAGTGTGACTGATATTGTGATATTTGTGTCCCTGATGGAAGCAAATGTGATACTAACACCTCTGCCAGCAGTGGCCCATCAGCGGGCATCTGGAGAATGCACAGGGGAGGCGAAACCTCACAGCTTCAACCACCTAATGAAGCCATGCTTGGTTACTGGACTCCAAACAAACAACCAAACCAACAAAGCAAATCATAAAGTCCAGATGTAATTTAGCTATGTTTACACATTTCAGACCATGGCTTTCACCAGAAAATTGCATGTTTCTTTGGTGGGCCTGTAGTGTCCCAGAGGAAGACAGGGCAGCGTGTGACATATAAATATAATTTACAGCAAATTACACAATAAGAAGGGTCCACAGTTTGGTTATAAAGGAAGAATGAGAGCCTTACTCTTTTTAGTCTGTGTAGTTTCTTTAGACTCCTTCAAATGAAGGTAATACATAAAGCTATTTGGGTCATTGTTTACAAAACACTTGTTTTACTCCCCCAATACATTCATTCAAAAATACATTAAAATACAATGTATTGGGAACATAAAGACAAAATTGACAGGGTGATACAACTGTCCTGATACAGTATCATAATTATATTAAAAAAACTCATTTAAAATTCTTTGGCATAGTAGTTTGTAGGGATGTAACGATTAACCATGAGCCAGTTGAAAAACGATTCAAATATGTGACGATTCAAATAGGTTGAGATGCTAAACAAATCGCGATTCATTTAGCTGTAGGAGTTTATATGAATGTATGTCAGAGGGGAACTTACTGTCTTTACAAAAGTTTAGATGGTATTTTTTCTTTCATCTTGCCTCTGTATATAATGCATATTCAATTTCATAAGTTCAGCGCTGCTTTGTTTACAGTGGAAACAAGGAAACGCTTTAAGCGCCACTTGCTGGCAGAGAGTGAATTTGCGTTCTCATTCAGCTCGTCTGCTGTTTTTCATGCAGATATTTTTTATGTATAGTTTCACAAAACTGAAGTCAAACCATTCTGTTTTTTGCTTCAAATTTCGAAATTATACAATCTAATTTAGATTAAAAACTGCTCATGCAGCATCATCTTTGTTTGGATCGTGATTAAAATTCAGTGGTTGCCTCTAATTTTAAATGAAAGAGCACAGACAAAGCCTTAGTTTGTATATATGACAACTCTTTAGACCAATATAAATCATTAGGTTTTAGCCAGGTTTCAGTCAAGCAGAGTACATCAAAACGATTATCTGTGATCATTTCATTTACAATAACTGCTTTGGGTGAGAGTGATCTAATGTTTAGGAGCCCAAACTTTAAAAATGGTTTTTGTTCATTTATTTTAAATTGTTCTGGTTTAATCACGATCAGATTTTTTCTAGATCCTGCATTAAATTTATATTTTGACCTCACTATTCGGGGAACAGACACAGTCTTTATAGATTGTTCAGCGCAAGTACTTCTATCATTTAAGTGAGTAGAACAAAAGCCATCATAGATGTTTTTTGAGAATTGGCTTACTAGTCATATGGTGCGCAGCGTCCTGGAGATGTTGTCCGACATGAGCTCCGCTCCGACTCTGCTGGTGCACAATGGTAATGTGTGTGAATAGAGTATTAACTTACCTTTTGTTCCAATATCTCTATCCAATCCATTCGTATATTTCATATGGGAGTTAATGAGTTTATATTTTGAAATCCTGTAGAACAGATGCATAGATTAAATCACAACCTGACAAATGTGTAGAACAGTAGTTTAGACAGATATTTCTAGTAATAGAATTACACTTTCTCTGGAAGGATGCCGCATGCTTTCCACTGGGACTGTATATACAAATTAATGTTTTTATAATGTGTATATATATATATTTATTTATTTAATCAAACAACTCCCTGTGTAAGCTCTGATTTGCAGTGGAACATCACTTGTTATACACACACACACCTGAAGCTTCAGTTTGGTGGTGTTTGCCTCAACAATCGAAAAGGAGAGATTTGGCAGTGGGTACATAAATATTCAGAATAAATAGAGAAAAATCTGGAATCCACTGGCCTGCAGTATACAGTTTGGCCTAAAAATCATGCACATACTCCAGAGAGATATCATGCACACCCCTCTTGAAGATGAAGAGAGTTGTTTTCTTTGATACCCATTTTTTTTTTTAAGAACTTGGAGAACAACAATCTCAGGTTCACTTCGAGGTACTGGAGGAACTAAGGAACAGACTGTGAGAAGCTTAAAGTGAAAAGATCTGGACTGGGCAGTGCTCAAGAGGGACATTAAATGGTCAGTGTTACAAAAGCACTCACAAAGCAGAGCTGAACAAATGGATACTCATCTCAGGTATTTTTACTGAATAATTGGAATGTGGAATTGGTTCACTGGCTGTTTGCAGGAACACAAGAGGGCAGACCAACCATTTTATTCATGCTTGTTTGGTCTACATTATGCTTACCATCCTCCCCATTAAGATGCATTCAGTGTCCTTCTGATGCACACACAAAAAGGATAATAACAATATCTGTATCTAGTATCTGACAGGCAAAGCATTGCAAATTGGGTTTTCTGAAGTTAAGTATTCATCTCTCTATATCTCTTCATACACATGCAACATTTTGGAGCATTTTGGAACATATCCAAGCTGAAATCCTAATTAAAAATCAATACATTTTCCATTAAAATGATATATTATTTAACCACATAATTAAAAATATACTGCCTTACACATCTTCAGTGCACAATAGACAGATTTAATGCAGTAAGTACTATAAATTACTTTTTATAGTAGCTTGAATGTAGTTTCACATGTTTGTAGCCAGCGAGTTAAAAAAAAAAAGTGTATATCTGTAAAATAGAAATCTATAGAACCTCTTAACCTGCTGCCTGGCTTAGATAATTATCATCTTAGGTTTCAATGGAGAAAAAAAACAATATTCAATCTTAAAAAAAAATAAAAAGTCATGGTTATTTGTGAAGACTTGGGGCAAATTTGTTTACATGGAAAACGGTGATATTACACTGGAAGATGATGTTGATGGAAGTGTGATTGTCTAAAATGACGGTTACTATTACAGTGAAGTGTAAAGTGAGGTGAAAAACAAAGAGGAGCTGGATCCAAGTGAGCTTTATTACAAATAAATACAAATGAGCCAAACACGACACACAGATAACCAGGAACAGCAAACAGAATGAGAACACCAAACTTACTGCCATGAAGAACAAGACCTTACAAATAACATAGGAAAACACTGGGGTATATATACATACACAAGAATACCAGGGCTAACTAGGGACAGGTGGAGGTGATTAGTTGCTATGGGAACAAAAAAGGGTAACTATGGCGACAAGCAAGGCAAGCAAGGAAACAGGAACAGCACACAGTAAACACTTCAACATAAAAGTCTAGACAAGACAGGAACATGAAACAGAAGTATGTTGGTTGTTTTATTTATTGTTTGTTTGTTAGCTTTAACAATAACTTTTATCATTATGTGTATTTTTATGTATTGTGTTATTCATCATGTTATTCATCTGTTTTATGTTTATTTCTTTATTTTATAGTTTATAAATGTTTTTCTTTATTTTTCTCCACTGTCTGCACAGAGTGTCAACATTTAGTTGTAGAGATGAGGACGACAAAGAAGATTCAGATTCAATCTTTAATAATATTCACAGGAAAATCCAAAAGAAGGCAGGCAAGTTAACACAACCATACTTAGATGAGACCGGACAAATGAGACCGAAAACACAGAAACTATATCACAGATCAAAAACGCGAACCAATTGGGTAACGCTGCAAAGAATACTAATCAAATTCATTGAACAAGGCAACTAACTATTAACTATCACGAAACCAAGCTAAACTGAACATAAATGTGACAAGAGGGAGGTTTAAGAAAAGATGTTTATTTCTTAATTCTGAACTATTTCTGTACTCTGTTTGCATAGAAAGACAAGAACAATATTGATTTTAAAAAGTCATAAATAACCAGACTGGCTAACCTTATGTAATTTATGAAAACGGTATTGTAATTACTTAAAATATCCGTTTAATACAAGTTCATTTTAGTACATTTACATTTGGCTACAGGTCTGAAGCTTCATAAAGAAACTAAATGCAGAAAAGGACATTGTTATTTTTCACAAATGTAGGCTGCTGCAGGGATACCTAATGAGACAAAAGCTCTCATTCACTTACAAACAGAAAAACAGAATATAAAATGTGTGTATAAAATGTAGACTTTTAAACAGACTGCAGGAAAATGAAAGTGAACTACAGTGAAAAAACAAAAACAAAAACAGTTAAAGCAGTTAAAATAGTGGGGAAAGTTCAAAAGCAACGGTGAACAGTCACAGCAAATAGTATGAATATTACATTTTCCATATTTATGTCATTATATGCACACAAGAAATATACTGTATACATATATACCCCTCCCCTCCTCGCTCTCTCTCTCTCTATCTATAGATCACTGGCTGTCATAACTGTGCGTTTAATGTACTCTCTCTGTACTCGACCAGTGACTTTCTAAGGAAGATATTCCACAGCTCTCCAGAGACCAGGTATGTGTTCTTGTGTAAAAAAAAGTTGACTTCTGGTTGTTCATTGAGGTTTAAGGATGAAGGTTTTGCTATCTTTGTGTCGGTCTGTCTACAGTCAATGGGCAGTGTGACAAATCGGTTTATATTAAATTGTTGAGTCGTCATAAAGAGAAACAAAAGTATTTTTGTGTGTGTGTATATGGTAATGGCATAAGTTTGGGCTGGAAAGGTCTACAATAATGTCCTTGATTGGTTGACTTTGGCGTCTTTTCATACTTATCCTTCTCATTGTTAAAGGGATAGTTCACCCAAAAATGAAAATTCTGTCATCATTTACTCGCCCTCATGTCATTCCAAACCTGTATGAGTTGCTTTCTTATGTTGAACACAAAAGAAGATATTTTGAAGATTGCTGCTAATCAAACAGTTGGTGGTTGCCATTGACTTCCATAGTAGGAAAAAAATTACCAGCCACCTTCAAAATAACTTATTTTGTGTTCAACATAAGAAAGCAACTCATACAGGTTTGGGTGAACTATCCCATTTAAGAACTTGGTTTAAAATAAATACCTGGCACGCATAAGGGTGTGGCAGACATGCTGGACAGGTCCAGCTGTAAATACATGGAAGAACTTATGTTAATACAACATTAAAGAATTTTGAAGTATAGAGTTTAAAGGAGAAAGACAGATGGCAATTTATACGCTGTTCTTTCTCATCTCACAGATCTTTAATAATGGAGAAAGATCCCAAACTCCCTCCATATCCTGGTTCTCCGGTGAACCCAACTAACCCAGTACCCTACCCAGTACAATAGGTTGCATACCAACCTCAACCAGGTGAGTTTACCTTTTTCTTTCCATCTGAGAGAGATGAGTTGAACTGGTTCTGTCAGTTTTTATCATGAGGATTTTCCAGGCCTGGTACCTGCAGTTTATCCTCCTCAAACCACACAGAGCATTCCAATGACTTCAGTCGCTGCAATTCCAGCAGCTCAGCCTGCATCAGCACCTGCCACAGGTCAGCGTACCTTTCTCTTCATCTGACTTACTCATTAGAAACTCAGCACATGCTGGTGACCAACATGTTTGTCCTCACAAGCACCCAACTGACCAACCTCCAAGATCCTTTCAGTGAACAGGCCTTAAAATTACCACTTTTTCTTATAGTGAAGAATATTTTAATAATCTAAAGTACCTTTTTGCACTAAAAGATCCTTTTGTGCATTGAAAAGTATAATGGACATTTAAGGTTCTTCATGGAATCATCTATGCCAATAAAAAAGAACCTTTATTTTTAAGAGTGGTATTGAATTAAGATGTTAAGCTGAATTTCTCAAAACAATCTAAATTTCAAGAAAATATGGATCATTTTTAAAAAAAAAAAAAAATGTTCCTCTCAGCCACGCAGGTAGTGGTGGTGTCACAGGCACCGCGTCTAGCTGACTTCCCGGGACAGATGAAATGTGTTCACTGCCAGCAGCAGATTGTCACAGAGACCACATATGTCAACGGCCTGCTTACCTGGGGCATCTGTGCAGTTCTTGGCCTTCTAATTAGAAACAAAAGGACTTACTTTGCATTTGCAAAACTTTCATGAACTGATGTTCGAGAAAAAATTACTCTGTCATTGTGTCTTCCTTGCATCACTGCAAACTATTTTGCTGTTCATCACTGTAAAGCTGCTTTGACACAACCAGTATTGAATAAAGCGCTATACAAATAAAGGTGAATTGACTTGACTACAGCGTGAAATCAAAGTACATCCGTAGTTTACATGCCTAATGTTTGCCCCAGTCCGAATGATCACTCCGATTTTCAGATTCTGAAAGGTGTTTAGATAACCCGAACTTCTTTCATTTCAAACTAGAACCACTGTGATAATAATTATAAAGGTTAATTCTAAGATGTTTTCTAGCCGTTCCCATCAAAGTTATAAAAAAGTTATCTCCGACATGCTCAACATTTTTTTATCTTTTTTTTACAAAGTGTTGTGCCTTTGTTTATGTGAACGTTAAGGGAGCATTCCATTTGATCATTTTTCAAACATTATTGGAAACTTGCTTTTTACCATGATTCGTCTCTGTGCATTCTGAAACCAGTTCGTACACTCTAAACAATAATGGGAAAGGGGGGGAGCCAAAACCGCTAGTGGTTTTTTGACCCAGCGGTTGGGTTGTTTTGAACCCAAACCGCTGGGTCAAAACAGCCCAACCGCTTGGTCAAAACAGCCAACCGCTGGTCAAAACAACCAACCGCTGGGGTCAAAACGCCCACCCGCTGGGTCAAAACACCCACCACGGTCAAACACCCAACCCTGGGTCAAACACCCAACCCTGTTGTAAAGACCCAGAACATTTGGGAACACACATTATTTTACCTTACTGGAAGAATTTTTTTCCTAACTTTGGATATCACATCTCAGAGTCTGAGAACATTCTCCTGTAGCTGGGAATCACATTGAGGTGTTTACATAAAGGCTTTTCAGTCTGATTGAGCCATCAATCCAATATAAACTGATTATTTTTTGGTGCACCTACTGAAATGGAGTGTTTTTTCTGTGCAGGGATCTGGCCATGTTGTTTGATTCCATTCTTTGGGTCCTGCAAGGACGTAGAGCATCGCTGCCCAAACTGCAGAATGTCTTCCTACATGTACAAAACGCATGTATATTCGCTCTTGACTAATCCTTTTGGCAATAACATTAAGAGAATTTACAGAATTTATTTTAGCCGTTTTCTTGGACAGATATACAAATTCTAGTGGAATATAAGAGGCAAGCTTAAAACCAGCTTTTATTGATTGATATATCATAACTTTTATGTAAAAAGTTTAAAAGATTTACTTTTTAAAGATTATTTACTTTTCATTGTATTTTTTGCCAACACTTTATTTAATAAATAATTGTTTTTACTCTAAAGTCTTCCTACCCTTTTTTTTGGCAGTTTTTTTTTTACAACAAAACAATTGATATATAGCATTTTTGTTTATCGATAATATGTCTTAATTTAATGAAATGAACTTGAACGCAGTGCCACAATCAAGGTGAGAAACATGGACCAGCCCTCTCCATGAGGGTTTCAGTGGGTTAATCTTTGATCTTTTGACTTTTCACAGTTGTCACTTCACCTTACCTCAAATCTCCTCCATATGGGTCTCCATCCCCCACGTTCAGCCACTGAGGTCCAGCTGCAACGATAAAATTAAATCAGCTGTTATTTTGTTTGTCTCCTGCATGGCACCTCACTCTAAAAAATTGCTGTGTTAACTACACCCAGCTTTTGGTTTAAAAAAAAAAAGGGACAAACCCAGCTGTTGGGCTGTTTTGACCCAGCTGTTGGGTTGTTTTGAACCCAACTGCTGGGTCAAAACAACCCAACAGCTGGGTCATAACAACCCAACCGCTGGGTCAAAACAAAACCCAATAGCTGGGTTTTTCCCTTTTTAACCCAGCGCTGGGTTTCTATTTTAACCCAACATTTTTTAGAGTGTATGTTTAGCCAGTTGTATGGAAGCCTAAAGAATTACACTTGTTTGTCAAAGCAATCAGTAGGCGCATGCCAAAACGGTATTAGTCTACCTACCCCCTCTGACTAGCATCAGACTGGCGAATTTGTGATCGTAAGATCCACATAAGGCCAACGTGAGACTTAAAAGAGACATTAGGTCCCCAATGAACGGATAATTGAAAGTATAGTGAGCCCGGAATAATCAAATATCTAAATTAACATTTGTGATCATTAAAGTTAGGCAATATTTCTAATTAAAAACTGATCACTTGAAATCGGAGCTAGACAAAATTGAAACTAAGTCCTGATAAATTCAGAAGCGCAAGTAAAAGACCGAATGCGCATTAAACCTTTGACCAGGCCGCTGGATTCTGCTTTTTGGGCTGGCGGGTGGATTCTTACACTGAAATGTTCAGATCATGTCATGAAATGGTCAGCAGAATAAAACACTAAAATCACACAGACAAATACGTTGTTGTCTCCGCAGCCATTAGTGATGTATCTGGTTTCATTCTTGAGCATTGCTGCCCAGTTACACGAGTGTGTATTTGTTACCAGGATACATGCAAACCCCTAAACAAACATCATGCACATTACAGGCTGAAACTGAACCTCTTTTAATTCTTAGTTTAACACAAACATATGCCTACAATCCTCTTGTTAGTGTGTTCATGTCAAGTATATGAGAGAACTTGAAGGTCAGTGGTCTGAGACTGGATCATCTGACCGATATAAGAATGACTGGGATGAGGATAAAACACTAGGAGGTGTCAGCACTGGACATTCAGGTGCTTTGTGACCATTCAGGCTCTTCTGCATGATATTATGAGAAACTTGGCATCAGCCTTCTTACTAATAGCCTAATTTTAGCTCCACCCCTTATCTTATCCAGTATCAATAGTGAAGTACATCAGAATTGCCATAGCTTTCCACCAACTCCAGAAACACACAGGTATGTGTCATATTATAAGAAGTTTGGTGTTTTAGACTGAAAAATATGGGGATCATATTTTTTATTTTGGATTATGTGCTTCCACAGTCACTTTGTGATGTCTGGATACAGATAATTGTTATGTGAAAACTTGAGATAACGATAAAAGCAACATTAAAGGTTCATTGGAAGACGTATAGAGCATTAACCTTTTGGTGCCATTCATCGGGCATTTGATTTCCAAACTGGACCAAAGTAATAAAATGTTGGCACAGTCACATTTATCTGTTTCAGAGGAAAGTAAACTCGCTTTTTAGCACCACTCATGGGACATTTTACTTTGAAACGGCAGGAATCAATGTAATATCATTTTTGCACAAATGTCGAAACATGCAGGTGCTTATTTATCTTGAGCCTGGGTTACGAAGGCTTATTGACAGACAAGATGAGTGAAATCAGGTAAATGTCAGCGTCAAAAGTGTCCTAATTTACCCGAGTCACCGTACTTTTTATTCATTGCCGTCTGTTGATCACATGAACCGCTGACAGATCAAATGTGGTCAAACTGGCTGTTCAGGGCTCTGTTGTCAGGAGATCAGATCACATGTTAATGAGAGATGAAGAGATGAAGACTGGACACCTATGTCGCACTTTTAAAGTGAGTAGCACAGTCATTGCATTAGATACAAAATATCAAAGCAAGCTGTGTTTGAAATAGAGACTCACAAGCACACTCTGCAGTAAAACATTTAATTAAAAAAATTGATTTTTAAATGATCAAATAAAATGTATGATGTTCACAATGACCTAATTGTGACCCTTGTTTGTGAAGTGTTAGGTGATCAAGTTGATTCTCATGTCCACTAAAAGCCACATTTCTCCAAATTTTTTGTAAGAACAAGTGCTGCTGTTGGATGGTGTAGCAAGGACATACCTGAATACCCAAACAATCACTGCTTTGATTACCACATTTGTTGAAAAGTCCATAATACATGGCTGAATGTCATTCCTGTTCACCTAGTTTACCTGGCACGAACCTCTAGAATTGCACAACCTGCTTGATGCAAACATATTTTTGAGCCAGTCACCAGATCAGATTGATGCCATTACAAAAATATGCACAGCCCAAACCCTTCATAATAGTGACTTTCCTGATTTGAGACAAAGGCAGCAGTCAGTCTATTACTCAATTACTGTTGCATTGTGCTATGTAGAACTGTCACACTGATTTTTTTTCTTATTCACAGATTGCTGATAATGGAAAAAGGATTGTCACCCCCTCCATATCCTGGACCACCAATGGCCCAAAACTACATTTCCTACCAGACACCACAGGTTGCCTGTCAAACCCAACCAGGTCAGCAGACCCCTGATTCTCAATTCAGAGATTATCAGTCATTTAACTATAGTGATTCGATAATGATCTTTTTTACAGTTCCAGTGGCCACTGTATACAGTCCACCACCCACACAGACAGTCATGGGATCCAGCATAACCCAAACAGTCCAGTCACCTGGCATTGGTGAGAACTGATATTTACTGTGTGGTATGAGACTGTAGTTTAGGAGGAAATTTTAACTGGTTCAATATACCACAATGATACTGTAAAGAAGTCCTACAGCATTCCAAAATGATGCCTCCACTGTCTAAACATAGAAAAGGAAAGCAACTCTGCACAGTCATGATGCCATGACACACACACACCAGCACACACCACATATATATAATATATATATATATATAATCTATTTATTTTAGTATTTTTTGTCCCACTGTGATGTTTGTCTTTTAAAAAGTGTGTGGTGGAAGGAGGGTGTATGATTTTTTTTATTTGCAATTTGAAAGTGAACTTAGAGAAAAGATCTTTTGAGTTCTGACTAAACCTCATGTTGTGCCACTATCGTGGTTTTCTGTTTTCTGGCTCCAATGGCAACAGTTTACCCAGCTCCATTTGCACAAGGGCCAGTCATGTCTTCATCCACCGTAACTCAGACAGTCCAGTCTTCATCAATGCCTGGCATCGGTGAGTGCTGATGTCTTGTGTTATAAGGCTCTCTGTTTAAATGACAACCAGCACACTTCAGTATAACACTATAACATAAAAACCAAACGTTTACAGGCTAAGATTTCCTTCATCTCAAGTCTGAATGATTTATAAAGCTTTTAAAAGGACCAACAATACATAATGGTTGCATAAGAAGCCAGATTGGTTCTGTTGGTTTTCATCATGAGCTTTGTTTTCTCTTCGGCTCCAATGGCAGTTCACTACCCACAGCCCACGGTCATGTCGTCCACTGTAACTCAGATGGTCCAGTCTACTGCACCTGCCCTGGGTGAGCAGAAAAGCACTAGTATAATGAGACTCTGCCTCAGTCTGTGTTCAAACACTAGAAGGTTTCAGCATACACATGATGCATCTGTACAGAATAGTACATTAGAGGTTTATGATCATATTATATGTGTCTCTTCATTTAGCCACAGTGGTAGTTATGCCACCACGACTGACTAACGTCCCGGGGCAGATGAAATGTCCTCACTGCCAGCAGCAGGTCGTCACAGAGACCACATATGTCAGTGGCCTGCTGGTGTTGCTACTGCCTTGAAATTTCATTGAATAAACAGGGATGATATTCAGATCAAAGATTGATAAAATCACAAGTCTCCCTTTGTGAATCAATTATCCTGGTCTCTGTCTGAATTAACTATCTTCATTACCTATTGTTGTATCCAAAACTAACTGTATTAAATATTAAATTTGTATAAAGGATGGATGGTCATGTAAAAAAAAAAAAACATGTGTATTTGCATATCATCAAAATATTGTTCATGCATATTTAAATAAATGCACTGCATAACACAGTATGCACTTATAATCTGATAACAAGGATGTCTGCAGAGGTGTTAGGAATTTTTTTGTTAATTGATCAGAAATAGAATATTTGATGCCTTCTTTTCACCACATGCGTGTCATTTAAATGCAAGATTGAATTAAGAAAATGCACCATTTTATGGGTTTTATCACAAAGAAATCAAAAACACGTGCATTTTCTGTATGGATTTTAGGGGAGGAAAATCGTTTTGAGAAGACTGCGTGAACCATAAGGGTTTGCTGCTACCTACTGGAATGTTTCGGAATCCACTTTTGAGTCTCAAAGAAACAAACAGTGTGCACACAACTCTGGTTAGACGCTGCCACCTAGTGGTCGGTCGTGATATGCACAAAAACACAAAGCAAAGCCAGCAGAGTTGTCTGGAATTCACAACTGACAAAGATCTACATTGATTAAATAACTATACAATAAAGGCAAAAGCACACACAAATAAAATAAAAAGTTTACATTTTTATAAATTAATGAAGTAATAATATTTACTAAAGTCAATTTCAGTCCTTCACCTCTTGGCTATATAAAAATATACAGTTTATTGAACACTCCAACTGATCTTGTGTGGTAAAAAATTAAAAAAAAAAAAAAAAAAAAAAAAAATATTGTGACCATGGCATGTTGTCACAATGGGGTAAGTTGTCACAATGGGAACCTACTGATCACTGACAATTATTTGATCAAATACTTTTGTTTTGAAATATCTGAATGTAATAAAAGCCATCTTAATATGCATTTAAAATGCATTACAGACTGAAAGGCTTTTCAACTCAATTTAAACAGTAAAACTGATATAAAATAAAAAAACAGTCAAAATATAAACAATAAAATAAAATATTTGGCCAGAAGAAATAATCATTACTGATTTACATAAACTGTAAAAAAAAACATGACATTTCTCAACCTGACATATTATCATTATATTATTTGAATGTAATGACAGTGTGGTTATTATTGTGCTCACTTGCCAACAGACATAAAATATGAAAAAAATTTTTTGTTTCTTTATTCTCTAAGACAGTTTCATCTAGGTGTTTGAAACCAATATGCAAACTTGAAGTTACTTTGATATCGCCCCTTGAGCCAATTTCCCATGTGACAACCAGCTCCGGTCTCTTCTACATGTCCAAACAGAAGCATTGTGTTGTTTCAGTACAGATACACATATATAATTCAAAAGCATTTAATCGAAGCTATCAGGTTCAGCAGAGTTCAACAGACGACATGAACACATCGAAGTGTCACACGTCTACCAGACACTAGTGACCAGGAAGACCAGCATAGTTTGGTAGCACCCACAGCTATTTTTAAGCCTGGCAACCACACAATGTTCAGCTGCAACCTGACGCTCTGTGTCTAGTCACGTTGTGAGTGAGGGTTCCAGGCAGTTAGTGCTGTTCTCTCAGACTTTACCCATCCAGCATTACCCAGGCATATCTAGGGAAGAGCTTGTACTCTCCATGGTCTCCTGCAACCTGGAGCCTCCTATCTATAGTGACTGGACAATGAAAAACAAGGAAAATGTCAAATTGGAGAAAACGGTGGACAGGGCATTAGAAGGAAGCTCTGGAGATGAATCCGAGGAGGTGGAACCCGAGCCCCCACCGGTAGCCGTACGAAGAAAGGTGTCGTTTGCGGATGCCTTTGGTCTGGACCTGGTTTCTGTGAAGGAGTACGACAACCGGGATTCATCAAGGCTGGATGCAGATGGTAGAGAGGGTGAGGAGTACTACATCTCATGCCTCTTCAATGTCCCAGCGTTGCACCAGGACATGGAGGTGAGACTTCAGCAGCAGAAGCTGGAACTGGAGCGCATCGAATTGCTCCCTAGATCCACCACGATCCGGGGCATCGTTCGCGTGCTTAACCTCTGCTTCCACAAGGCCGTCTACATCCGCGTCACTCTGGACGGCTGGCAGAGCCACTTCGACCTGCTGGCGGAGTACATGCCTGGGTCCAGCGATGGCGAGACTGACTGTTTCTCTTTCCACCTCGTGTTGACGCCTCCATTCCAGGTCGAAGGGTTGCGGGTGGAGTTCTGTCTGAGGTACGAAAGTGCTGTTGGAAGCTTCTGGGCCAACAATGGAGGGACGAACTACATTGTCTTCTGCCACCAAAGACGAAGAAGTGATCTGAAAGAGAAAGAGAATGAAAAGGAGAAGTTGGTAGAGGAGAGTAACCAAAAAAGTATCAGGAGCTGCCTTAAAACAATCAGGTGGGGAGCACTGCAAAAACAGACACTAGAGTCATCACTATTACTCATACTTAGTGTTAGGGATTTGAACTTTGGCATATAATTCAGATGTGTTGAAGTTGAAGAAATGTGTGTTGCTACTTTCACCAAGTAATCACGCTTACAATTCTAGCCTTAAAGGGATAGTTCCCCCAAAAATGAAAATTCTGTCATTAATTACTCGCCTTCATGTCGTTCCAAACCCATATGACCTTCGTTCATCTTTAGAACACAAGTTAAGATATTTTTGATGAAATATGAGAGTTTTCTGGCCCTCCGTAGACAGCAATGTAACTACCACGTTCAAGGCCCATAAAGGTAGTAAGGACATTATTAAAATAGTCCATGGACATCAGTGGTTCAACCGTAATGTACGATAAAAAAAGAAAGAAAACGAAAATAACTTTATTCAACAATTTCTTATCTTCCATATCAGTCTTTGCCACATGTTCACGAGAGTACCACGGCAAATGCGTAAGAGCCGGCGTTCTGACGTAGAACCCAGATGCGCTGCGACTTGTTTGCAAACAGAGGAATGCACCGGATAAAGTAAACATGGAAGCAAGGAGGAGATTAATTGTTGAATAAAGTCTTTTTTTTTGTTTTCTTTGTGCACAAAAATTATGCTCGTAGGTTCATAACATTACGGTTGAACCACTGAAGTCAAATGGACTATTTTAACGATGTCCTTACAACCTTTCTGGGCCATACAATGTTTCAGTTGTGTTGCTGTCTATGCAGTGTAAGAAAACTCAATTATGAAAGAATATTAAAAATATCTTTATTTGTGTTCCGAAGATGAACGAAGGACTAACAGGATTGGAACAACATGAGGGTGAGTAATTAATGACAGAATTTTATTTTTTGGGTGAACTAACCCTTTAAAAATTATAAAACGGTCTAAAAAATACCATATATGTACACTGAAAGAACAAAATAGTTGCAATGCAGGAGGGTAATCGCACAGCATAAGCTTTGGCAACCATCCAAAACATCCAATTGCATGGCAGCACTAAAAATTACTCAGAACACCTTACAGTACTAAAAAAAACACGGTTAAACTTGTTTAAATGTATACCTCATTTCCCAATAAAACTAGACGTATTTCTCTGGTTGTCCAATCAAGCACTCTGTTTTGACTGGAGATTGTATGTTTGAACATATGGCCATTTTAACAGCAGCAAACAGTCTTTTTGTTTTGCAGAACCACACCTCTTGTCACTACTATTTTGACCCCGAGTTTAAGATTAGTGCTATTGCTTTGTCTTAGTTGCATGTAGCAGTGTGTTCAGCAAATATCAGAGTAGTGCATTGCATCATTTCACCAATCACCTGAAACAGAAGCTCAGGATCAAGTTTTTGAGCGCAGGTAGTGGGACGCAGGAAATGCAGCTCCACAGACGAGTGAACGGGGCAGTGTTATTGTATGTCACTGCTCAGGTACAGGATTTTCAACAGGCACTGAAGGCTTTACTATGGTCCTACTAATTGCACAGTGAGTCTCCCTGCAGTGAGAGGTGGTGCTGAAGAAAAAGGCTTCATGCATCTGAGATGCAGCTCTGGATCTTATCAATCCATAGCTGGGCACGCTGAGCATCTGCTGCACAGAAGTTGTACACTCGTTTAGTGGTCTTCAGCTGCAAGGACAAAGAAAAAGAGAGAAGAGATTTTAATGTACTTCTATTAAGCAAGGATGCATTTATTTCCTCAAAAGTGACAGCAAAGATTTATGTTTTGAATAAATGCTGTTCTTTTTAAATTTCTATTCATGCTGATGGATGCTGATTGGTCATAGTAACAGCACGTTCACCATGTCACTGTGGCTGCACCCAACTATTAACCTTATTTTACACGGCAAGTACCAGCTCTTCAAGCATAAGGATGCCACCTAATTATTTAAAAAAAATAATAATAATAATTAAAATAATTTTAATATAATTTATGCATTTAGCAGACGCTTTTACCCAAAGCGACTTACAGTGCATTCAGGTTACACATCTTTTTTTACCAGTATGTGTGTTCCATGGGAATCGAACCCACAACCTTTTGCAATGCTAACACAATGCTCTACCACTGAGCCACAGGAACAACATTATTATTATTATTATTATACTGAAAAATATTAAGGATAGCTTTTTATCATAATATTACAGGTACAACAGCCATGTGCTTCTATTGTTAGTATAGTCACGGCTGAGGGAGTACAGCAAATTCCATTTCAAGGGAAGTCTGTTCACTCTGTGGCCATGTTTGCAATACCTCCAGGCAGCTATTTCAGGCATCCAAGACCAAGTCCTATCTAAATGAATGGGGGAATCTTGAAATCTCAAAAACTGCTAGCTGAACTTGGAATTAAATTATATATTTCAAATCAGCAACAAAATCTGTCATGGACTGTCCCATAAATGTTGTCTCTTGTGCTCACATTAACAAAAGCTTATAATTCAGGCTGAACCAGTCAATGCACACGTGCAGTCCTAAACAAGTGTCTGGAAACAGCATTTCCATCACAACCGGAGCAGCAGCAGTGACACAACGACTTCACCGACTGGCTCTTTTCTTTAGGTGGGAGTTATTCTGCCATATTTTGCATTGCACTTTCTCCCATTAGCGTAATAGAGGTGTTACAGTCTTGTTATATCCTACACAGTCTCAGCCTCAGACGTCCACGCCCACGAACCGCTTGGCTGGAAACGTCAGAGGAACAAGGCCACAGTATTTGGAGTTTGAAGTCGTTATCATCGATTGTTTGAATTCTACAGGATTTTCGGGGAATGCATTCTTTCATGTGTCACATCCTTTAATGATTCGCCTGGAAACACAGCTGTTCTGATGCCAAACTCCCTCATGGAGGAAGAAAACCATTTTGTTTACACCAGTGACAATGATCACATATCAGGATCAACTAAATGCTGAATTTTCAGAAGTACGTGAAGGTCACAGCATAGACTCTGCACAACGCTCTTGAATGAATGATTTATTGGTTGCACGGTGCTGTATTATTGTAGGGACATCGACTTAACATTTTTACGCCCCAAATGTGATGCTGAACAAAGCGAACTATGATTGGTTGCATTATATGTCTGTCAGATGGCCTCGGGTGGTTCTTGGCCAGCCAAAGCTGCGATGAAGTCAAAACCTTCTGCCGTCAATCTGAAGGTCTGGCAACGCAAGACTAGGTATATCTAAATGTCTTGGGTAAAGCACCGCCTCAGGCACTGCATTGCTTCATTAACTGGTGGAATACTTACATCAAAGAAAGCCTTTTCACTGATGTGTTTGGGGGCTCCTATAGTTGGTGTGGCAATCAGGACAGATTCCACTTCAGCCAGGTCAATATAGCCACGACAGCTTGTATCCTCATCCGTCTCATAATACCTCAGCTATAGGGTGTGTCAAATAAATGAATAAATTAAGGTAAAGACCAAAATACAAAAATGTAATAAACGACTTACCTGATGTTTTGTTACGTCAAGAACAAACCACCTAGCTTTCCAAGCTTTAAGTAATGCCCCTCGCTTGTACAGGATTCCCTCAAATGACCTGTATAAACAAAGAAATGATGGCTTGTTGGCTTTCTCTATAAAGCTCGATTAAGTGGTATCAAAAGTGCTGTCTGTCATTGTTACCTATTGTCTTCATTCTTTGGGGTAAACTGATTGTAGAGTGTGGCTGCCCTGCGATTAACCCCGTTGACTGCAGTGCGGCTGCTGTCTTCTCCGAGGTCGCTGTCAGGTAGGTGCAACATGGAGTGTCGCTGATAGGCCTGCAGGTTGGAGGTGGGGACCAAACCAGAGATGGACACTGACTGTTTCCGCAGCTATGAGATTAAAAGAGCAAGAGATGAGGTCAGTATATCCGGAGAAGACACTTTGCTACTTGCTATTGCTATAAGTTTGATTGCATCATATAAAAATTCATCGTCTGTTTGATTATGTCTTTAACTGATTTTCCCGTACATTTCTGCCATATGTACATAAACTGACAGTCACCACTGATAAACTACCACTAAATATGTAGAAACTTAATTTGCTGTTAAGTTGCTTTGCAATGATTTGTATGGTGAAAAGCGCTGTACAAATAAACTTGACTTAGCTATTTAGCACCCAAACTCTGGAATAAACTATAACATGTTCGGGGGCACGACACACTCTTTCAAATCTCGAGGAAGACCCATCTCTTTAATCTGTTTTACACATAACACACTAACACATTTATAATATTCAAATCTGTTAAAGGATTGTTAGGCTGTATTAATTAGGTCAACTGGAACCGGGAACAATTCTCATAACACCCGATGTACTTGCTAAATCGTTAGAAGAATGGCATCTACACTAATATTAATCTCTTTCATTCTTATTCCAAGGTCACCGTAGCCACCAGATCCAGACTGTATCCAGATCAGACGGTCACTGCAGTCACCCGGATCAGTACGTATTCAGACCAGATGGTGGATTAGCACCTAGAGACGACCTCTACAGCCATGAATTTCAGCGGAGACCAGGACAACTAGTTGAGCCCCAGAGACAGATCCCCAGTGATGACCTTGTCTCCTAGACGGCCACCGGACAAGACCACAGGAACCAGATTGGGTCTATACCACAATGGGACTTTGCTGCAGCCTGGAATTGAACTGCTGGTTTCTTCTGGTCAGAGGAGAACGGGCCCCCCGACTGAGTGCTGGTTTCTCCCAAGGTTTTTCTCCATTCTGTCACGATGGGAGTTTTGGTTCCTTGCCGCTGTCGCATCTGGCTTGCTTAGTTGGGGACAATTAATATCCAGCGATATCGTCGACTTGATTGCAAATGATTGCAAAGATACTATTAAACTGAACTGAGCTGGATGATGAATCAACGATGAACTGACTTTAACTGAAAAATTAGTGTTTACTACTGTCACTTTGCATTATTGACACACTATTTTCCTAATTAATGCTGTTTAGTTGCTTTGACAATCTGTATTGTTAAAAGCGCTTTATAAATAAAGGTGAACTTCGCTGACGTACTCAATAGTCCACAAACAAGGTATGCTGTCTTTGGTGCTTTCTAAGGCCTGTTACACTGCATCCAAGCCGTACATAAGCAGCTTTGTTTCTACGGATTAAAGCTGGGGCTCTTGATGGTGATGTGATATTGGGGTTTCTATTAAGAACCCCCATCAATAAGCAACTTCTGAAAGTTGGTCCCTTAGAATCATTACAGATTTGTTCTGAAAATGTAATTTTAGGTCGATATTCAAATATCAATTTACACAGAAGAATCCAAACCCCAAATTGTCTGGATTTAAGGGTCAGTATCAATGCTAAAATGTTAATATGTGCTTGAAATAGATACATGTTGCATACATGTGTGATGTTAAACATGCCTAAAAATGTGTACACAGTGTGCACATTTAATATACAATTTGGAAAACAAAACAGGTAAGTAAGAAATGCCAGTTGAGGCTACATTTGTGAAGCAAAGTGGAACTAAAGTAGCTGGACAGAGAAGCAGCACTCACATTGCCCTCCTGTTTGAGGTCTTCTTGGATGCTGTCTCGCACCTTCTCCAGCGTGGTGTGCCAGGGCTCAGACTGCTGTCCCAGTTCTCCCTCCAGCCTCTCAATGTCCTGCAACAACACAAATGCATTTTAAAGGCTTCCCTTTACTGGTGCCTTAGATCAACCAGGAAATCTTTGGGTTCTGCTTTGATATTTTTGTCCTACCAAGCAAGCAGCGCTATGTTTGTGATGGTTGCTTGCGTTATAGTAGCTAGTATAATTCCTGCTATTCACAGATAACATCAACAATGGATGAGTAGATACAGATTGTGCTTTGAGAAGTTCAGAAACACTGAATGGACAAATCCACAAGTAAAATCATGAAAAAGCATGGTGTGAAAAATACAAGGTATGTTTAGAATTTTTTCAGCTGCGTGGTGCAAGCAGAGAAAACTACTACTCACTCTTCTGATAGACGCATCCCTTCGCTCCTTTGATCGGCTGCAATTTTACTGCATCATGTAACATTTTCACTTTGATTGCGGGAGGATAAGGACTTGGTGAGAAACTATTAAAGGACAAAGACATATGGACTCACAGCCAAGAGTTTGGTGATGGCATCAGGCTGGGCACGGCTGACACTGCTGTAACATGGCCAGACGATCCTCCTCTTGGTGGTGGCAATGGTGTCTGACTCTTCTGTGCTCTGTGAGCGCATCGCGAGCATACACCAGTCATAAGAGGGGCCTGTGGACAGCGCCTCTCCAGTGTAGAACTCCCATGTCGCCAGATTGGGGATCGAAATCAGCGGTTTCAACACCGCCTAAAGGGAAAACAAAGGAATCATTATTTGTTGGCTTTTTCAGTTCTGACTTTACATAAAGGCGCTGTAAGCAATATTAGTCACTGTAGAATTTCTGCCAGAATTAGCCACTGAATTAGTCGCCCTCCCTCTTTCCAAAATCTTACCCTATGAAGGTATTGTTCTACCATTACGCATGTTTACATGCACTCATTTTTGTCAATCGGAACGAATCCATCCGATTTCAAATTATGAAAGTTCAGTTTATATGAATGTTACAATCTGATTCACATAGTCATTTACATGTTCATTACAAGCATTCTGAAGGAAACTTCAGCGTATACAGAACCAGAGAAAGCCACTCTGATAATGTCGTCGGCGCTAAAAAAAAAGCTGACATATCATCAGAAGAGCAAAATATTCAGTCTCCTTTACTGAACAGTCTGGAAAATGTAAATATACATACGCACGTTTATGAGACTGAAAACATGCAAAACATAAAACATATAGAATGAAGCATTTACATGCTTAATTTTTTTCTGTTGATTGGATTATTTAAGCTCTAACACACTTACAGAACTTTTAACTTTGAAGAAGCATGATGCTTGTTCTTTCCTAACCTTAAAATCTCACAGTCTCAAGATTAGAACGTGTGACCTTTTACAGTGTTTGGTTGTAAGAAAGGAATGGGAAAGAAAGAAGAAACAGCCCACAGGGCCCTTTGCTCTCACTAAACTTCATAAAACATGTTTTTGTTGGGCTATGGGTGACTCGCTGAACTGATTCACTCATTTTGAAACAACTTTCACTCAAGCCTGGATTTGAGGATAGGGCACTTTCCCATTCAAGCTTTGTTTTTTTTATGGACTGTCACCACCTGATTCACTTGTAACAAGACTGCTTTATAAGGTCAAAGAGGCTGTTTTGCAATTGTGGGGAACTATCCTTCACTGTGAATGCGATCTGGCAAAAGACGTCAGCATGTTTGGGACTGGTAGTCAACATAACCTTTAAGCAGAGTGCTCTAGGGTAAAGGCCATTAGAGCTGTCTGGTACCTCTGCACACACCCAGATAGACTATTTACCTCCGTCTCTGAGGGACTGTACAGGTAGTTGAAGAAGAGAGGACTCTTGCGGTGCATTCGGTTGATACACTCCCAGACACAGATTCCTCTCTTGGACTGCTTTTCTCCTTTGTCCTCAAACAATGTGCCTTTAGTGAGGAGACACAAAGAAGAACTTGTGAAATTACACATTACTCAGAGTAATGTGATAAGGTGTGAAACAAAATATCAGAAGCCAAGTCTGATAAGACTAGCAGCACTTAAAAGAAGTGCTTCCAAAGGTCATCAGGGCTGCTACAGGTAGGTAAAACTTTTCTGAGCAAGACTGCACGTGTCTGTTGTAATACTATACAGGCATTAAAAGCCTTGTTTATTTGAAGAACACAGCTGAAAAACATTTGCACAATAATGTAATTATGGCAATACAAAAAGACAAATACTGTTTTGTGGTGGAATGTGTGTTTCTTCTTAAAGAATGACATGAGGAGTTGTGCATACACACCATGCTCCAGGCGCTCATAGTCCGAATCCAGAAGGAAGTTTTTGAAGCGATTGGAGACGTAGTGGTATGCCAGAAACTTCAGATAGTATTGATTAAACTCAAACTCAAGGGGGTACTGGTAATGAACCTGGAATAAGAAAGTCAATGCGTCACACTAGAGAAGCTTTTTGGCCTTATTTCACCGCTACAGCGATTCAACAAATATAATAATGATTAGTAAACGCCCAGGAAATTATTAGTTGAAGGGAATTTAAAAATACAAAAATAACAGCAGCAGGAGGGACATAATGTGGTAATGTACAGCCAACAGGATGTAGACAGAAGAGCTTGCAAAGTTCTCACACTCGAGGCCACCTGGACTTCCTGGCAAAAACAACAGCTGCCTCTAAGATGAGACACTTCTATTTTCAGATGCTTTCACTATATTTCTGTGGTCTGTGACATTGCCGGACCTCCGCTGGGTCATTCAAATGCTCTACGCCTTGATTTCATCACATATGCCTAAAAACAATACATGTCTGTAAACGCATGGGAGTGGTGCGCGTTGTCTCTGGAGGGAGAAAAACTCTTCCTGCCCTTTACTTAATGTAGCACAGATTGAACAGAAATCCCAAAATTGGAGTTTTCCACCGGTTGTGCTAAACTTGCCGATGTTGGGAGGTGATGGCGAAACACTCCAGCCAGGACAATGCTGGCCGCAGGTTAAACACCATCTGTGTACGATCATTTCAAAGGGGGTTGGGGGTAGGTAGATGTGCCGAAGGAGCAGCTCTGTCTAAATTACTTGCCCACCATGGGGATTGCAAAAGAAAAGCTAGAGCATGCATTCTGACAGCTGAGTCTTTCTCGTCCTCCTCCTTCTGGCTGGACGCTGCAGGAATGCTGTGAGCTCATGGACGAAGCACGGTGGGAACAAGAGAAGGGTGGTGTGAGAGACAGAGATTGGGAGTTATGAAGTGATTCTGGGCAGTGTGTGAAAAAGAGAGATGGAGGAATTGGTTATTTGTTATTTAGCAGACACTTATCCAAAATGAACATGGACAGTCCCATTTGGTGCAGCCTGGGGTTAAGGTGTCTTGCTCAAATGCAAAATGGTCATGGGGTTCATGAGTCATTCCATCTGTGGTTTGAACCTACAGCCTTTGGGTTTCCAGCCCAGATCTTTAACCACTACGATTCCACCACCGCAGATAATGGAAAACATCAGAAGATTGCTGGTTCAAAAAGCAAGATCATTATCTCCTTCAGCAAGGCAAGTAACCCCAGGTTACTTTGGATAAAGGTGTCTGTTACACGACTGCTTATATAGTCAACTTGCCTGATGGACACAGTCAAGAAACTGGAGGAAGATGGGAGTGAAGCCGCTGCCCTGGCTGCTGGGGGTCAGGTTGCCACGTTGGCTGAATTTGTGGCCAAAAGACAGCCACTCTTTCTCCAAAAGCACCTGAAAGCCCTCTAAGGTCCTGTAGAATGGATCACTGAGCACCTGCACAAGGGAAACCACCTACAGAAACAACAGAGAGGAAGAGAGGAATGTAATGAGTTACAAACACGGGCCGATACTTGAGAAGTACCCAGTATAAGTAAATGCTGGCCCTATTGGATTTAACCCTTGCTGACCCAATAAGTGTATCAGTGACTGTCACAACTCACACATCCCAACAGCTTTTACCTGACAAAAACATTAACCATCAGAACTCTGCCTGGGAGTTTTCTCCATGTGGCAACCTCTTAACTGCAATATTCTATACATTAAGGCATTAAGTTTGTCACAATTACAAGGTCTGCATGAAATCGTAATGACCCTATTTACTTACTTACTAGTGCTGTCAAACGAGTAATCGCATCCAAAATAAAAGTTTTTGTTTACATAATATGTGTTTGTGCTGTGTATATTTATTATGTATAAATAAACACACACACATGCATGTGTATATATATATATATAAGAAAAATATGTTATGTCTGTATATGAAATATAGTTGTATAATATAAATTATGAATATAAATATAGAAATAATATGCATGTAAAAACCATTTCTAAACTACATGCTGTTATTTGTGAGTATCTAATAGACATAATAAATATACACGGGGACACGCGCAGATATTTGTTAACAAAAACTTTATGTTGGATGCGATCTCGTGATTAATGTTTGACAGCACTACTTCCTCATGAATTAATCTTGTGTAACCAATTAATACACAGGAAACATTTTTTTTTTCACACTCAAAGTGCCAAAAATCTGAAATTTGCTTTCACGTCTGGAATGGCATTACTTCTCGGGACGGTTTGACAGTTTTGGGCAGTAAAACATTTAAAGGGATAATTCACTCAAAAATGTAAATTCTGCCATGAATAACTCACCCTCATGTCGATCCAAACCTGTAAAACCTTTGTTCATCTTCAAATACAAATTAAGATATTTTTGATGAAATCCGAGCAATTTCTGACCCTGCATTAGACAGTAACACAACTACCACATGAAGCCCAGAAAAGTTTAGCAAGGAACATCAATAAAATAGGCCATGTCCAACCGTAATTTATGAAGAATGATGCAATTTTATGATGCAGAACCCAGAAGCGCTGTGCCTTGTTTATGTAAACATGTCTGAAGATTTCGACTGAGAGGATGACTTGCAAGTTTTTGCCCAGCTCTACTTATTTGAACCAGAATATAGAGATGATGAACTAAGAGAGATGGCCATTCTATGCAAGAACAGCGGCTCCTTTCAAGCATGCGTCATGGGTATTCTCATGAACGCGCATCGAAGACCAACACGGAAGAGAAGAAATAGTTGAATTAAGTCGTTTTTTTGCAGGACAAACTGTTTTCTCATAGCTTCATAAAATTACGGTTGAACCAATGATGTCACATGGACTATTTTCCAGTTCCGTACTACCTGGGTTCCTTGATCGTGGTACCCAGGCTGCTCAGGGTAGAAAGCTCTTGGATTTCATCAAAAATATTTTTATTTGTGTTCTGAAGATGAACGAATGTCCTACGGGTTTGGAACGACATGAGGGTGAGTAATAATGACAGAATTTTCATTTTTTGGGTTAAAACGATCCTTTCAACACTCCCACAAAAACATCAGTCCTTCTGCAAGCGACATATGTGACCCTGGATTACAAAACCAGTCTTAAGTAGCATGGGTGTGTTTGTAGCAATAGCCAAAAAATACATGTATGGGTCAAATTATCGATTTTTTTTTCAAGTAAGATCATGTTCCATGAAGATATTTTGGAAATTTTTTAACATAAATATATTAAAACTTAATTTTTGATTAGTAATATGCAATGCTAAGAACTTCATTTGGACAACTTTAAAGGCGATTTCTCAATATTTAGATTTTTTTGCACCGTCAGATTACAGATATTCAAATAGTTGCATCTCGGCCAAATATTGTCATATCCTAACAAACCATACATCAATGGAAAGCTTATTTATAAATCTCAATTTCGAAAAATTGACACTTAAGAGGTTTTGTGGTCCAGGGTCACATATGGTGAGGAGTTTCTTTAAAATCAAGCCCTGTCTATTATTCAGTTTTCCGTTTTACTCTGAAAAACATCAAAATGCTGAAGTAAAAACCTGTTGCAATTTCCAGTAATAAACTTCCAGTTTATGTGGAACAAAATTATTTATAATCAAAAATGCATTGTGAATACCACTTCAAAAATATGTCTGCCAGAGAATAAAATGTAAATGTTACATGTAAAGCTTTGCTATAACCAAAGGCAGAATTTCTACAGAGCCTGTTTCAATGAGTTATAGAAATATAATTATTGTAAGCATTATTGGAGCAATTTCACAAAGCAGTAAGCAATATCACAACACCTTCCAAGACTGAAAGCATGGTCATGTGACAACAATGTGATTCTGTTCTCTCCTACAAAGCCAGACATATGGAGCCTATTTAGATGAGTACATCAGATCAGGCCTACAGAGAGAATGGCAAAATGGTCAAGAAGCAGGAATAGACTTGTTCAGACACGTGCATGAGTCTGACCGACCACAGCTACATTTAACAACCCCAGCTGACACTCAGAGAACACAATTCTGTTTCTAATGACAGTTAACTGATCAAGTCGGCATGGAAAATCTGAGCTGTGAGCGCAAAAATGTCTCTGCTGCAACAGCATAACAAAATTAAAGTTTCAATTCAAAAAAGACATTTAAAAAAAAAATCTTTAATGTGTAAAGATGACTGTTAGGCATTTGTAGGTTGACATTCCCATTACTGTTTTTATTGACTGACACGTAAACTTTTGGTCCAACCAATGGCCGAAGTTTGGGGTGAAACTATCTGCTATAAGCTGTTTTTAAGGAAACTGGATATCATTCATTTTTGAACAATGAAATATGATTGAAGATGCATTGGGAATCCTGTTTCAAAATTGTGTTGGCAACTCCATGTATTGCCTTAACAAGGTGAATAATATTTAAATCCGATAATAGGCAAAGACAAGGCTCTAAAACAAGCAGAAGGAATAGGACTGTTAAACTGTCACATGCTATAGCACACGTGTGTGAGACGATGCTCACCTGAGTGGTAATGTCCCAGCCATCCTCAAGACTAACTAGTACAGATGATCCACAGTCCAGCAACTCCACCACAACCAGAGCCAGCTGCAGCAGCTTGTGTAGCTGTTGAACACACAGATACAAAGTACAAAACAACACATTCGAAGTTTAGCAATTCCTGTGCATTTATTGTAACACTGCTGTACACACTGCTGACTAAGAGCTCTCAGAGTGTCTTGGCAGAGATCCTTACAGATAATATTGTTTTAGTGTCTGAGACACAGTGGACCATAAGGCCAAAGGGTTTTGTGAGTGCATGGGTTTTAGAGTGGTAAGCAACTTTGTTTTGCTTGAATTGTGTCATGCAATTTTCCCGTCTTTGTGTTGTATAGTTTCCCATGGTTGACTAGTTTTAAGGAAAGACTTTTCAACAGGGTCAGAGTCACACAGGCCAACCTGTTTCTGGTTTTCTTAAGATATAGGCCACTGTGAGTCACAATAAGAGGAAGGTGCAGGGGTAGTTTTAATACTAAGGGAATGTGTGTTCAGAGGTCATGCCAACCTGTAGCATCCATTCGCTCTCCTCCAGAGCCTTAAGGAACGAGTCCTCTGTGTCTGAGGACATGGAACTGGGTGCACATGCTCTTAGAAGCTTCTTCAAGGAGCCCTTCACCTGTTTTGTGTCTGCAAACTCTACCGGCACCAGTTCACAGTTCAGTGCTGAGTCCAGTCTTAAGCCCTGTCATGGAAAAGCATTTGGTACAAACTTTTAATTTTGTTTTGTTTCATTTCTGGAAATAACAGAACATAGAAACACACATTTGGATTATGCCTCTGGGTAGAACGTTGTGTAGAAGTTTTGCTTGCTTCCAGACCAGAGTCACACATTTGTATTTCAATAAGGTTTTATCAGATTGTATCCAAGACTATAATTTTGAGCAGACTAACTATTTTACTAATGTGGATGAAATTAAATTTCCACTTCACAGGCAACAACAAAAATTCAAAACAGACAGTTAATGTACTGAGTAGGACCAGCCAAATAACTTAGAGTTTACTTAACTGTCAACCACAGGGCTGATTTATTCCAGCTATTAATTTTAATTTTTTTTACATTGAATGTTAAAGAAACTATCTAAAAGGTAAAAAGTAACACAAAGTTTCTTCAGGCATCCAAATGTAATATAATTTCAGCAAAAACAGACAAATTGTGTCAATAAATCAGAGCTTTTATAAATGGCTATTAAGAGGTCCTTATCTAGTCATGAATTTATTATGCGCTGGGGAGAACGCTGTCCAAGTATTTCAGGGTGATATGACCTGGTACACTTCAACACAAAAATGAAAAAATAAATTTAGAAATGAACACTTCTTCCCCATAAAAGGTTCATCACACAAGGTCAGCATCAAATCCTTAGCTTCTTCTCTCGAAGAACTCATAGTAAGTGTAACATCTTTACCCTGAGATGAGACTTTTCGCCAAAGATGTAGAGCGCGGCTTGATGCTTGAGGAGTTTGGCCTGGAGGTTCTCAATGCCTGTAGGGGGCGCCAGATCCTTGCCAGCCAACCGCGTGCCCATGTCGGCAGCAGCGGGATGCTGGATGAATCTGCTGCTAGAGCGCAGACTAGCCCACACACCTTTCAGAGAGAGGGGATAAAACAGATGTGTGTGAACAGGTTAGGCAGGATTACAAAAATTGCTTTGTAAAAACAAACCATCGTAACTAATATCAAGGACGGACAAACGCAGCAGTGCTAAATGTACTAAAAGATGCTTAGAGTACTATACACTTATTAGTAGCTTAAAATCATAATCAAATTAGCACTTAAAAAAAACATGTAAGGGGTAGGGAATGTGAAGAAACTTTAATGATGGGCTGTTTATGTATATATATATATATATTATTATACAGGTGCATATCAATAATTAATGTCGTGGAAAAGTTCATTTATTTCAATAATTCAACTTAAATTGTGAAACTCGTGTATTAAATAAATTCAATGCCCACAGACTGAAGTAGTTTAAGTCTTTGGTGATTTTAAGTGTGATGATTTGGCTCACATTTAACAAAAACCCACAATCTCAACATATTAGAATATGGGGACATGCCAATCAGCTAATCAACTCAAAAACACCTGCAAAGGTTTCCTGAGCCTTCAAAATGGTATCTCAGTTTGGTTCACTAGGCTACACAATCATGGGGAAGACTGCTGATCTAACATTTGTCCAGAAGACAATCATTGACACACTTCACAAGGAGTGTAAGCCACAAACATTCATTGCCAAAGAAGCGGGCTGTTCACAGAGTGCTGTATCCAAGCATTTAACAGAAAGTTGAGTGGAAGGAAAAAGTGTGGAGAAAAAAAAGATGCACAACCGGAGAATGGACTGTGCCCAGTGTCCCAAAGTCTCTTTCAGATGGAGAAGGTTGTCTTCTGAAACCAAGGTCCTAGAGTCTGGAGGAAGAGTGGAGAAGCTCATAGCCCATTTTGCTTGAAGTCCAGTGTTAAGTTTCCCACAGTCTGTGATGATTTGGGGTGCAATGTCATCTGCTGGTGTTGGTCCATTGTGTTTTTTGAAAACCAAAGTCACTGCACCCGTTTACCAATAAATTTTGGAGCACTTCATGCTTCCTTCTGCTGACCAGCTTTTTGAAGATGCTGATTTCATTTTACAGCAGGATTTGGCACCTGACCACACTGCCAAAAGCACCAAAAGTTGTTAAATGACCATGGTGTTGGTGTGCATTACTGGCCAGCAAACTCACCAGACCTGAACCCCATAGAGAATCTGTGGGGTATTGTCAAGAGGAAAATGAGAAACAAGATACCAAAAAATGCAGATGAGCTGAGGCCACTGTCAAAGAAACCTGGGCTCCATACCACCTCAGCAGTGCCGAAAAACTGATCACCTCCATGCCACGCCGAATTGAGGCAGTAATTAAAGCAAAAGGAGCCCCTACCAAGTATTGAGTACATGTACAGTAAATGAACATACTTTCCAGAAGGCCAACAATTCACTAAAAAAAAATTTTTTATTGGTCTTATGAAGTATTTCTAATTTGTTGAGATAGTGAATTGGTGTTTTTTTGTTAAATGTGAGCAAAAATCATCACAATTAAAAAAACTTAAAGACTTAAACTACTTCAGTCTGTGTGTATTGAATTGATTTAATACATGAGTTTCACAATTTGAGTTAAATTACTGAAAAAAATGAACTATTCCACGACATTCTAATTTATTGAGATGCCCCTGTATACGGTATATAAATATATATATATATATATAATATATATAATATCGATAGAATTTATTTGAATATATTTTAAAATGAAATTAATTTCTAGGATCAAAGCTGCATTTTCAGCATCAATACTCCAGCCGTCACATGATCTTTCAGAAATAATTCTAATATGATTTTGGTGACAATTATTAATAATAGTTATAAGGTTCTTACTATTATCATGCAATTGCTGCTTAATCTTTTTGTGGAAAACTGTATATAATTAATCCCTTGGTGAATGTAAGTATTAATTTCCATAAATATTGATTGCTTGCTCCCAACCCTTTCAATGAAGTTTACCAATGGTTTCCACAAAATATTAAGCACCAAAAACTAGGGATAAAACGATTCACTAAACTCACGATTCGATTCAATTCACGATTTTTTTTTTTACAAAAATGAGATTTAAGACAAATTATAACTTAAATGTGTCCTTTTATTATTGCTTAGAAAAAATGCTGCACGTTTCTTTGTGAAACAGAAATAT
>JADLZN010003953.1:0-162141 GCA_018155175.1 Sinocyclocheilus anophthalmus | reverse complement strand
ACAAAGCTGGTTAAAATCAGCAAACTTCTCCTTTAAGATGCTGGGCATTAATCCTCTTATTGTCACACAATTCTTCCTCATTTTGCTTTTTACTCTTTTCATGTTATGGCCAATAACCAATAGATGGCCAATATATTCTATATTATTAAGTGAATTTGGGCATCACAAATTTATAATGTATAGTATGAAAATGGATATTTATTTCAAGATTTGCTAAAGAATACAATTAATATTAGTTGTTAAATTACTAGTGTTTAAATATGAACTTGCTAGATGAGTGTTAGAAGATGCCAAAGCTATCTAAATGTAAAAATAGGGGAAATGAGCATGCACAATTAAATTTCCAGTATCAGCCAATATATATCCAATACTGATTGATACTGACAAATTAAATCATCTCTATTATCGGCAATTAACTCATATGCTACCAATATATAAGTGAAGTGACGTGTGGCCAAGTATGGAGACCCATGTTTGGAATTTGTGCTTTGCATTTAACCCATCCAAGTCTCGACAACAGACACGTATGAACCCGCACACACACACCGTGAACACACACCCAGAGCAGTGGGCAGCCATATTGCTGCGGCGCCTCGGGAGCAGCTGTGGTTCGGTGCATATTTCGGTATATTTGTCATATGTACAAATAATCTCTTAGGGATTAAAAAATGTTTTCAGTATGTATTAGGGCATGAGAGGAATTTAAAAAAGAAGAAAAATAAATAACAGAGTTTCCGATCTTTCATTTTGTGTAGGCCGTCAAACGTATGACAGCCAAAAAAAGGAAGAGACATCCCCCAAAAGGAGTCCCAAGATTACGGGAAGACAAACAAACAACCCGCGGTGATCCGTGACCTTATACTTGCAGATATTAAAACATAAAACCACCTTTAAAAAGGCTTTGTGTAGCTCACAAGGCAGTTATTAATCACTCCATGAATACTTCAAATTACTAGAGAGCTATGCATTTTTAATGTTAACGTAATGTTTTATGGAGCTGATTTGCTGATGTATTACATGCATGAATAGTGTGATGACAATGATAGTCGCCTCGTTTTATAGTCCCTTAAGTACTACTATATGTAGTATAGTACACAAAGGACCATTAGTATTACTGCATGCAAGAGAAAGTTCCTATCATGTTTTCCCCAGGCCATTTATCTCGTGCCAAAATGAATAGCACCTTCACTGACTGTTGACCTGGTATTTTCTCCTAATATTTTTAAGGTTCCGAGCTGTATCTCAGCAGGCTCTGTCCGTCTCCATGCGTCCAATCCCAACCTTTCTTCAGTAGACCTGACCAATGAGAAGACTTACCATGAAACTCAAGAATCGCCTATAGATGTATCTAAACTGCAGGAAGACTTCTGTTGTGTCGCAAACAACCGTGAGTTCTGCTACAGAAAACGACTTTTAGTGACGTATCACTAGAATACTGCACCATTTATCCTATGTGACAAATGATACCTCATCATTCTCCCCTAAATCCTACATTTTTGGTTCAGAATGTCTTATTTCCATATAAAATACATGTCATCAGGAGGAAATTGCTGAGGGAAGAGCTAAAACAGATGCGACAGATGTTGATTTCAAATGGTTTTTTGCACTTTATCTTCATGATGTGTGAAAATCAGTATCTCATTGTCAGAGAAATTACCCAGCTGGTCCCTTAGTACAGGTCAAATGGTTTGCTTGGACAATATCAAAACCTAGGTAAGCTGACCAGCAAGAAACCAACAATACTAAACACTGAGAATAGCATGATTTCCCATGCTAGTTTTGCCTGTCGGTTTTGCCACGACTGAATCTTAAAATAGCTGAATCATGAAATGATCTGTGAGTGAGCCGGTTTTAGGTTTGTTTAAAATAGAGGTGCTTTTTCATTTATGCTACCATCGTGACACCTGTGATTTTGATGATTAAAGGTGTGAAAAAAGGTGTAGAGAAGGACTACAATAATACTAATAATAGTAGATGAAAAACAGAATAAAAGCCACACAAAATGCTTTTACTTCATTACTACTATTGATTGTACTGTATTATTTTTGGAGCAACATAAAAATGCTAAATCTTAAAAAGTTTTAATCTGACTAATTTTTATTTCAGTAGTTTTTAATAAATAGCATGCAAATATACTCCTAAAAATAAAGGTTCCAAAAGGGGTTTATTTCAGTGATGCCATTGAAGAACCATTTTTTGGTTCCCCAAAGAACCTTTCAGTTCTTAAAAAAAAAAATATTTCTTGGAGTACATTGTAAAGAACCTACAAAGAACCTTTTGTTTAATGGAAAGTTTTCATGAATGTTTAAGGTTCTTCATGGAAATATTAATGCCAATAAAGAACCTTTTTAAGAGTATATAATCACTCAAGATATTGGTTGTTTGTTAAAAGTTTAAGGTAAATGGTGCTGAATACCCGGAATGGTGTCCCAAGTAAAAAACTGAAAATAAATGCTCTCAAACACAGAGAGGAGAAGTTGCTTCCTCATTTCAAAAGTCCAGTCACACACCACTCATACATTGCTACCCTCTGTTTTAACTGCATGATTTGTTCAAGGAAACCAACACTTAAAAAGTTCATTCAAAATTAATTCTCTTGAAAGGGGCCCTTAATTAGCTTTAATATGAAACGGAAGCAGGAACGCAAGGCAATCAGCCTTTTTAAATAACCAAACAAAAGAAATGAGAAATTAAGAAATAATTATCTGTAGACCTGTAAAGGCTTTGCAAAGCAATATCTGATGTGCTTGTGCCACTGGATGTTGAAAATACTCCTTAAATCAATATCTGCACAAAAATAACATCACTATATATCATACTGATATAAAACAAAAAGAAAATACTACACTGTCCACTCCAGACAGTTCTTCTGGTTGAAATTGACAAAAGGCTCAATAGACATGAACCTCTTTCTCCTGAACAAAGTAAAGAAAAACATATTTTCGCATACTGAAAGAACACGTCTTACAGTATATGATGTGACTCACTGAGATGTTCACAACAAGCTGAATCAATTTCCATTGATGATGACACATTTGCCACAGTGTGTGGTACACAATGTTCTATTCCAAACCCAGCAGTATCTGTGACTGAAGTCATGCTTCCTAACAAAGCTCATAGCGTGAAGAGTCGTGAATATATCCAAGAGGGACTGAGTCCCCATAAATGCTGCTTATCTGCTCGCATAGCGTTTTGATGAGATCAGCTGGAGCTGAATGACAATGATCATTAAGAGTGCAATTGTGTGAAACAAACTGACAACCAATTCCCCAACATTCCCATAAACTACTCTTTCTGGCAGGTTAGATGTTTCACACATAATGTAAATGCTGAATATCTGATATAAGGTGTATACACAAAATCATACAAAACTTGGCTAGAAAGAATGAGACTAACCACTTGGGAGAAATTCTCAATATTGCACCTGTAAGTCCCACCTTTTTTACAGTGCTGTTGTTACTTGCAGTTTTGTTACTTGAAATAGAATAAATTGTAGCTGAAATAAAATATTTAAAAAAAACTTTCTAATGTTAATTTATTTTAATTTGATGTAGTAAAATAAAACTTAAATAAAAATTATAAAAAATGATATAGACCTATTAAAAAAATACAAAAACAAAAATGACAAAAACACCCAACGCTACCAAAAATGTAACTAAAATTAAAAGGATATATATATACACTAATTCAAAATCTTAATAAAAACTATAATAGCATCTCCATGATACTACAATAACACTTGACAAAAGTCAAATTTTGATATATAAAGTCGCAAATATAAGAACTATGATAAATAAACTTACAATTGCAACTGTGAAATATAAAATCGCAAATGTGAGATCTAAGGTCACAATTATGACAAATAAAGTGTAAAGTGCATGAGACTGAAACAAACTGCTTTTGAAACAAATGTGCAATTACAAGAAATGAAGTCAGTTACTTTATGGAGTCAGTTTACTTGCCATAACGTGACTTTTGTCATACTCAGCAAGGCCATGTTTTTGACTTCCAGATCAAACACAATCCAGCAGAAAAGAGAGAGCAATCTTGAACCGTGTGAAAATGTGAACACAGCAAAATGTCTGAGAGCAGCAAATGCCAGCCGACCAGCACTTTGAGCTTAGCAGCTTTGAGATTTCTAATCGAGAGAATTGCTATCGACAGCTTGTTGATTTTGGTGAAATGTCACACTCAGGAAGCTCTATCGGGAACACAACACAGGGCTGCTCTTGTGTGCGCCTGTTTTTTAATGTCAGTGGACCTTCTGGGCTAATACAACAGTTCAGGGGCGACAGCTGTCAATCTGTGGGAGTTAAAGGAGCCTGGAAGGGCTGTAATTGCTTTAAAACACGAACACGAACAGAGACCAAGACAATGGAATGATACGGTCTTTCTGGCTGTGATGCAGAACAGTCACCGAAGGAACACTGCTCTACTAAAAGATTGTTCATCTTATGACTTGTCCCATGACTCTGACAGGTCTGAAGATTAAACATAACGTTAAATCAAACAGCACAAACAGAGTTCATTCATTCATATAATGTGTTAAAGTAAGGCATCAAGCTATAAACCAGGTGTCTGAAAGCTCATACTAAAACTAACACCTCCACACAGCAGAAAAACGGGTTGCAGCTGTGCATACGGTGGACAGATAAATTCTGGGAGCAAACACTCTCACATCAGAATCTAACACACTGGCAGACAGGAAACGGAAGCATTCACCATCCCAAAATATCTGCTTGGATGGACAGACATCTGGTCTTGTGAGCTTACAAGTGAAGGCTAACAGATAGATGGCTTTTACCATTTCCCTTCATAAACATGTCAAATAAAAACCACAGCAATTCTCCTTTTCACAGTGCCGAACAATCCTCTTCGGCCTGGGGGGGGGGGGGGGGGGCCAGCATGTACAATGCTCTCTCCCTGCTCCATCACCATTGACTTTCACATGAGCATCAATAATGTGTTAGCCATCGATGGGGAAGATAATCCAAAACTGTGGCTACAAGTTACTTAAGCTAGAGTAAAGCTACTGTTTTGAAATAGTTTGCTAGACTATAAGCTAATATTGAATGTATGAAGTGTTCTAGTTAAAGTAGCAAATATATATACACACCGCACATATATGAAGAGTTTTGTTCCAAAACGCTATAAATCCATTTTGATTCATTTGAGTAAAAATGTGGTTTCTTTACCAAGAAATCTTATATATATATATAGGTCGGGCCGAGGATGCCATATTGTCCCGTTCGCTTTAGAGATGAGATACCGTCTCAGCGGAACGGGCCAAGGGGCCGATACCAACAGCTGAGATAGCTCTGATAGCCACAGCTGGTTCATACAAAGGGGCCCACCAGGAGAACCTTGTGTCTTTGTTCCCTTACTCACCTGATTACCTCTGGGATCAGAGCGATCGGGGGAAAAGCATAAAGAAGGAGGTTGGGCCAATCGTGGGCCAATGCTTCCTTGGTCTTTGAGAAATAAATTGGGCAGTTAGAGTTGTCTTCTGAGGCAAAGAGGTCTACCTCGGCCTCACCGAAGATCTCCCAGATCCTCTTAGCCTCCTGCGGATGGAGCGTCCACTCCTCTGAGGGGACATTGCTCCGAGATAGCATGTCTGCTCCCTGGTTCAGCCTGCCCGGCACATGCGTTGCTCTCACTGAATGCAAGTTGAGCTGAGCCCATTCCAGGAGGGGCTCTACCAGAGCAAAGAGAGGCTTCGAGGAGAGGCCTCCCTGCCGATTTATGTAGGACACCACAGACATGTTGTCCGATCGGATTAGCACATGGTGCCCCTTTAGAACTGGCAGGAAGAACTGACAGGCTCGAGCTCGGCTACCTTTTCCAAGCAGTGATTGAAGCTTTTTTTTTTTTCGCTTTCCGACTAGTGGGCTGAAGTCGGTATGGCCCTCGCACAGCGCCCCCCAACCTGAGTTGTATCGATCCGTGACAACTTTTCCTGCTTCCAAACCACCCCATGGCCACACCTGTTCCATCTCTACGGGCGTTCTTCCAGAGGCCAGGGCTGTTTACACATGCCTGACTCACCCTGATCTGCAGGCGTCCGTTTCAACCAGCGCTGAAGGGGGCGCAAATGAAGCAGACCCAACTGTAGTGCTGGCGATGCTGCAGCCATGAGGCCTAGCATCCTCTGAAACATTTTGAGAGGGTGAGTGGTACCAATCTCGAAGGAGGTCGCCAGTCTCCGTATGGCCAGAGCCCATTCCGGGGTGACTACAGCTCTTATTTGGGCTGAGTTGAAAATTGTTCCCAGGAACGATATTCACTGGCTGGGGGACAATGTGCTCTTTGCAAAATTGACCCTGAGTCCCAGGCACTCCAGATGGCTGAGGAGGAGGATCCTGTGTGATATTAATTCTGCCTCCGACTGGGCCAGAACGAGCCAGTCGTCGAGGTAGTTGAGAATGCGGCTTCTCATCGGTCTCAGAGGGGAGAGAGCCGCGTCCATGCACTTCATAAAAGTGCGGGGGGGGGGGGGGCAGAAAGTATGCATTCTTCCAGGGCCACGAAAGACCATTCTCCTCCTGAGGCAAACTTTTGCGCAAGGATCTGTTTTAGTGTAGTCATCCTGAATGACCTTTTCATGAGGGCGTGATTCGGGTGTCTGAGATCGAGGATGGGCTGGAGGCCACCATCCTTTTTGGGGATGAGGAAATAGCGGCTGTAGAATCCTGACTCGCTCTGAGCTGGGGGAACTGTTTCTACCAACTCCTATCGCCAGCAAATCCATCACCTCTGAGCGCAGGACATGTGCATCTTTGCTCTAAACTGAGGAGGGAACCACGCAGCTGAATTGCGGGGTATTCGAGTGAATTGCAGTGAATAACCTCGTTTTATTGGCTCCAACACCCAATTTGGCACTACAGGGATGGCCTGCCAGGCCTCAGCCCGTGTGACAAGGATTGGAATTAATTTTAATTTTCAATTGGATAATTAATTATATTTGATTTGACCCTTGATGTAACTAAATGAAAAAATCTCATGGAGAACAGTTCAATTCATAATATCATATAATATAATATAGCTCTCGTGTTGAGCTATTTCGTCAGCAACCATTAAAATATTCTATTTCTACAGCGACTATTCTATTTCTACATTTTTTTTGCACATCATTCTCTTTCTATGAAACCTGTAAACCGCATTCTCCGGTTCTAGAGCAACACCAACTTTATAGAGGTTTGTCGAAGCATTGCAAATATTTAGCATTTACTAGAATTCAATGAAATGGCTTTCCCAACTAATTTTTTCGCAGCTTGGAGGGAACCTTTATATATAATTTATAAATTACTTTTTAATTAAAAGTAAAAAAGCACCTTATTTGTTTAAAGTGTTTGCTAACCAAATGTTATTGCACTTTTGTTCATATAGCAGTATTTTTAAATAAAAAAAAATGCACAATTCATTACTTTTGAATTCATTATTGAATTTTGAGCATAACAATGCGATTAATCGCAGAAAATCATGCGATTAATAATGATTAAAAATTGTAATCATTGCCCAGCACTAATAAAAACACACAGACATACACACACATATATAATTTTTGTTATAGAATTATTGAGACCCCTACCCTTTCCAAAGGTTTGAGGTCATAAGATTCTAGTTACTTTGTTTTCAATAAATTAATACTTCTATTAATCAAGAAATATGTAAATTGTTCAAAAGTGACAGTTAAGACATTTATATTACAGAAGATTTCTATTTCAAATAAATGCTGTTCTTTTTAACTTCGTTTTTCATCCACTCATGTGCACGTTTTTTTATGAAATAAAAAACTTTGTCCAATAATTCCCAAATATTAAGCACCCAATAGTGTTCACATTCATATAAGAGATATATATATATATATAATTAGATAGATAGAAATGTGTTTTTTCAGCACCCAATCGGAATTTGGACTGATTTCTGAAGACCCTATGTCGAACACTTGCGACTGGAGGAATGGCTGCTGAAATTCAGCGGTGAACCATCACAGAAGAAATGTACATTTTAAAATATGTCAAATAAGTATATTAAATAAATAAATATATATTTATATTATATAAACACATTAAGACATTTTAAATTGTTAGATATTTCAAAATATTAGTCTTTTTATTGTATGTTTGGTCAAATAAATACAAATCTTGTTACGCATAAAAGACACTTCGTTCAAAAGCTTTAAAAAAATCTAACTTAGATTACTTTGAACCGTAGTGTATGAAAAAACTGTTTACTAAATTAAACCACCAATATATCAGTCCAATTATATAACTGCTAAATGCATAAAGTACTATTTGTATGGAAATATCCTGTTACTGGAAAGCGACACTGTGTTGGGTTTACTATGGAAGAAAATAACTAACCTACTTTAAGTAGTCCGCTCCGCTAGGTTACCTAACTATGAGTGGAGGCACTGTACAGAGCAGTCAAAATTGTCCCCAAACAAATCATAAATCAGCCAAGAAGAAATGCAATGCTGCTGGATTATTTAGGCAGAATTGTTTGTGTTGTAGCATTCCTCATTTGCAAGTCGATTTGGATCAAATCTTTCGCTACATGAATAAATGTAAATGTTTTTCGTGACACTTTTAGAAAAAAAATAACTCAATACAGATCAAGGAACCTAATACTGTTCTAGCATGCTAATTGGACAAATTAGTTAGCGTGAGCGTAGTTATGATTGCAGCCCATGAGGAAGCCGGAGGTGTATGACCTCAAATTACTGTAATCAATAATTCACTTTGACTCATTTATATACAGCTCAGTCAAGATGAACAGTGGATGGCAGGGTATTTAAATGCTAATTACTTAGCAGCCGAAGGATCATTATGGATGCCTGGTTTATCTAATCTACCCTCTGAACTCCGCGAAGAGTCTTCTGCTTCTTGACCCCGCTCATACCAGCTTAAAGGATCATTCTCGGCTGAAACCGAAGTCTGTTTTCAGCTCTGGATGTAATGAATGAAGCGAACAGCTTAAACTGAACTCAAATAACCTCTTTCTGTAGATTAGGCTAGGCAAGCTCAGAGCTGACAGCCAAGACAGTCAAGGGCTTCTAGAACTTCTCACTTCCCTGTGCTAATTTGAACAAGGCCTTTATTTTTCTATTTGTCAGTAGAGTAAACTGTAGCATGGTTGTTAAACCTCTCCCAGGCCCAATTAGGGGAGCAATGCTAGCATTCATAGCCCAGATCTCGCTTCTGGTCTGGGAGGAAGAGGGGGCTGTGGTGATGCCCCTGGCAGCCCGGTCTTGGCAGCTCCCAGCTCTTGTGGCAGCAATATTAAGTGACTGCTGAAATTCGTGGCCTGCGCAACCATTTTATATGTCTAGGTGACAACCAGCTTTCATATGGTGCAGGCGTTCAGTAACACATTAGCAAATTGTGCCGTTTCATTATTCATTGGGGTGCTGTCGTGTAGGAAAACACCGGCCTGGTGTGAAAAACATGAGCGTTCCCTTTATGATGGATTAGTGGCAATTCTTGGGTTATCAGACTGAAGCTTCAATAATTGGAGCATATTTTGCAACAAGCTGTTACGCAAGTGTGAAATCAAGTGATGAAATATGGCAGAAAGAAATCGTAAAGGGGTTATATGATTAAATTTTTCCTTTCTCTTTGGAATGTTACAAGCTCTTGGTGCATAAAGAGATCTGTAAAGTTGCAAAGACTAAATCTCAAATCCAAAGAGATATTCTTTATAAAATTAAGAGTCAGCCACGCCTACCTAAAACGGCTCATTTCTAACATGCCCCCACATGTCTACGTTACGATGTTGGAAGATTTGCATAACGCTGCCCAAAGGTTCACGCAAAGAAAGAAGGCATAACATTTATTCTCACTGTAGTATTGTTGCCACCGCCGCCATGTTGTGAAGTCGCTGTGTGATTCGTTGTGGAAGCTAAACTACTTTGTTTGGCCTTCCAAAAGAGGACGATATCTGCTTCGTCATGCCTGGAGCTGATCCGTGCTGGTCGCTGATGAAATACAACAACTTTGCGCTGTGGATCGCCGGTTCGGCTTTCACCATGTACTAAGCGAAGTCCAGCCAGGGGTCGTCACATGTGTTTGCCGCAAGCCCACTGGACGCTCCTTCATCGAATCTGCCGGCTGCGCCGTTCTCAAGCCCACCGGCCTCTGCTCACTCAAGCCCGCCTCTGCTCACTCTAGCCCTCTCTTATGCTAGCCCCCGGCCTCTGCTCACTCTAGGCCGCCGTGTGTGATGCTGTGTTTCATTGTGAAAGCGAAACTACTTTGTTTGGCCTTCCAAAAATGGACACGACTAGAAATCAGTGGTTAAGTTGTATTTATAACACTGTTCCAGAACACTTCAACCCAAATATTCAGATGTGTCCAGCGCATTTTATGTAGGACGTTTCCTGATCCTTGAGATTAGACTACAATGCTGTTCTGACTCACAGCCTGTAAGTTCGTTTTTTATATTAAAGAATTTGCCACTGATGATTCAAACACGAGTTCTGAGCAGTGTAGAGTAGCGCTTGTTTGTAATTTCTCTGATCACAAATGCAGACATGGTTTTATGTTTACGAGGCGCGATGCAACGCTTAAAAGACAGTATAAGTCATTATAATCCATAATTAATGTCCCCACTGGATGCAACGCATGCCTCGTTTATAATGGGTTTTATTATTTTTGTCTCGTCGCGCCGGGACACGCATCATCACAGTATGGTGAGGGTGTAACATTTCCGTTTCACGCTTGAGGTATTCGGCCAATCAACGCACTGGATAGCTGGCCAATAACAGCACACCTCACTTTTCAGACCGACGAGCTTTGTAAAAATCGACGCGTTTCAGAAATGCGGGGCATAGAGGAGAAACATTAATGTACAGTTTGTGGAAAATAATGCGTTTTTTTAACCTTAAACACCAAATACACAAAATAATGTTCTTTTTAGCAACATCATATGACCCCTTTAATCGTTAACATATTGATTAACTTAATGTATACATACATTTAGAGTTTATGTTCCATATGCAAATGGTTGACACGTCCTGCAGTGTTTTATTCTAAATTCGAGCTAAAACTATTCTACACAGCATTGCTATATAGCTTTTTTGAGCTTATATTAACTGAGAAACTACAGGGAATGTTTGTACTTTTAATTCATGTGACAACTTAGAACCATTATAAATAAAATAGTGATAAAGACAAAAAAGGGAATGATGAAAATGATGCATTAATAAACATTTTATCATCAAATTTTGATGTCTATAAACAAAAAGGTTCATTGACACGTTATGCATCAAGCACCCAACATGCAAGCATGAAATGTGAAAAGGATTTTGTATTATTTTATATCAACATACCTTTAATGAACAAAATATCCCAAAACTAAAAGTAATTTTTACCATGGTCTTTCAGTAGGGTCCAAAACTCTGATATCACCTTAAAGTGATTTTTTTTTTTTTTGCTTCCACTTGAAAGTTTTGGATCTTTGGATCATTCTCAAATCATGCTGGATTGCATTATCATCAAATTTCACATAAACTTGTGGATTACAGTCAGCTCAATTGCAATTCTGAATGCATAAATTTGTTATGCTGATAATATATATTGTAATGAGTTTAGCAAAGCTAGAAAAGGACGCATAATAGAAGCATTTTCACTGACAATTTTGAACCACACTGTACCTTTTACAATATAAGGTCTATACTTTATGGTAACTGATGGATTACATTAATAATTCATGGAGAACATACTGAAGTTTTGGGCATCAAATTCACAGCTTCTTATTCTCCTCTAACTTAGTAAGAAGGCCTGCCACTTTCTTTCCCCTCTTAATGTGCTGCTAAATTGATTCCACCCACACAAACAAGACATTCATAAACATCTGAAATCAGAAATTCAAACTAAGCTGCTGCACATTGTTATCCAACCTATTACAACGTCTGGGTGCAACACAGCTACCCACGCTCATCACCTTGGGCTAGACAGCGGCTCCGGCATGGCAGAGAGAAGGCAAGCTTGCCCTCTTATGGTCTCTTAATGAAGTAAACTTTCATATAAGGCCACACTTAAACCTGTAGAAAGCAAGTCTGTCGTTAAAAATGAAAAGAAAATAGCCCTCCCTCGTTAGACAACAGGCAAGTTCTCTTTTTGGCGCCGCTTGACTAAGTGGACTCTGTAATGAGTCTGGCCGCCTGATTAGAGTGATAGACACGAAGGAATCCGGCAGGCGCTGCCAGAGACCGCCACAGCGAGGAGGAGGGGAGGGGAAACAGGACAGAATGTCTGAGAGAGGTCTGGAGGTAAACATCCCAGAAAAGTCCTAGCAGGAATGTAGACCTTATGCTGGATTGGAGCACATGAACTAGGGGCACTAGAAGGAGGGGTTGGAAAGTGGTGAGTTAGCGTACAATACATTAACCTTGACGACGGTGAAACTGTAAAGAAAAAACTCTGCAGGATGTGTTGAATGTTTCTTAGAACAGGCTTTGCTTTTATCAATCAGCACTGATTGAAATCCATTACGCAATCATGTGGAGATGGTTGTGGAAATGCTATTCTAGCATGAATGAAGGTTCAAGTGGTTGTTCTGTAACAATTATAGAAGGTCAATTTTTCAAAGATGTTCTTTGTCTAAAGATTAAGTGATTAAAATAACGCAGTGATGCCCAAAGCAGTAATACATGAGACGAAACAATCCCTGGGAGCCAGGTTTTGGAAAGACTTCAAGCTTCTGGATCTTCAATCACATCACATTGAATGCTTTGAGCACCTTGAGCTTAAAGACTCGACCCTCAGCCCAGCAATAACCAAGCACCATGGTAACGCATGGTGTTAAACAAAGGCAATAAATTGCTGCATCGGTCTGTACTGTAGCATCCAACATATCTTTTGTCAGATTTTTCTCTGCAATATGCAGTGAGGTTCAAAGTCTCAGAACACATTGGAAAGCTGGGAATCAAAATATTATTTAAACTTTTTTTTAAAGATTTTGAAGAATTTAAACCAAAAAGAAATATTAGATATTAGAAATATTTAAGATTCTAAATTATTACAAGGTCAATAATGAAATAACCACATTTGTGACACTGACATTGCGTTTTAATGAGCTTTAAAAAGAGTTTTAAAGTGCGATTACAAAAATTAAATGACCATGTAAACAAGCTTAGAACAAACTTGAGTTCATGCAGTTCAACTGCATGAAATTTCAGAGTGAAACATACAAAATAATATGAGTATTGCAGCAAGAGGTTATGTGAATTTGTTTCATTATGCTGGGTATCTAATATTCTCATTAACTGATTTGTATTGTTGTTTTTCTTAAGGTTTTTTCGATACAGATCACCACTTATGCGTCAATTAAGACTTTCCTACATCAGAATATCAAGCCTTGCACAATAGCACAAGCATCAGAACAAACCCTCTAGCCTTCTGAATTTCATGGCCATCAGTGCTAGAGAGTGATTGACATAACCTGGCAACATAAGTACAGAAAGACAGTCTTCCAAACTCTGCTTTCAAGTGCATTTTGTGTATTCAAGGCTTTACTATTCACCATAACAAAGGAGCTCTCCACTGACACTTTCCATGCAGTCATGCCTGAACTGTGAGCAGGGAAAAATTCTGGAATATGTGTTTTCTCCTGCCATGGGGCTATAAAGTTTGACAACTCATCCAGAAGCATTCTGGAAATTAAAAAAAAACGGAACTTGGGTTGTGGACTGGACACATGCTTTTTTTTTTACGTCCACATCACTTCTCAGAAATCCTTCTCTTTGGAAATGGCCCAAGGATTCAAACGCACCTCTTAATCATGGCACTCTTTCACTCGACAAGGTGTAAAAAACACCTAGGTGACATGAAATTCTGCCTGTGGTATGAAAAGAGAGCAAACACAAACTCTAGTCTCTCATATTTTTGGTCACAGAACAATTTCAGTGGAACAATTGTTAGGAAATTATAGGAGAGCTAGGAATGTATGAATAATAAAGATTTTTGCTAGACTAGTAGGAAATCATCTCCAGCTGGACTGTAAATTCCCAGTCAATCTTTATAACATATGCAGATTATCAATTGAGCCCTATTATTTTGTTAGCCTGTCTGGAGGGAATGAAACTAAAATGAAAGCGCTGTCATTATTTACTCACCCTCACCTCGCTCGTTCCAAACCCACAAAGACAAAAGGCAATTTTTTGTTATATCTTCACACAACTCTAGCCATATGTTTCTATGTCTTTTAAAATCAGAAAATGACCATTAAAATATCATAAATGTAGGTTTTGGAAATATTCCTTTAACGCTCTCTCATGAGACGTGTGAATGTGAAACCTCTGTGCATGTGCTTTGCAGCTTAATTTTTACTGAAACATACATGCATAAATAAAGTTTTTATGTGATGCTTACTATCTAAAAGACAGGAAAAAAGCAGGAATAAACATTTTGATCAAAAGTAATTAGTACCATAGACCGTCTCATATGGGCAATGTTTGTCACCACATTAATGAGTAATTTTGAAATCATCTCAAAACAGATTTGCTTCTATAAATATGCAAAAAAGATCTGGTGCTAGAATTTGACATTTTGAATGTTTTTCTGAGACCTCGATGCGGTTTTCATAAGTGATGAAATGTGACAGTGGCAATGTTCTCTCCTGCACACAGCTCTCAGACACGCACTATTCCAGTGAAATTTAAAAAAAAATCCACTGACATGAGATTCACTCTTAGTTTATTAAAACAAAAACTTACGTCAGGGTGGATAACAACCTCAAACAAACTTTTTTATGGTTTAGACTGTGTTCACTTGTGAGCTTGAGCGTGCAATTTCTTTTTCTTCGGATTCAGACAAAATGATTTTAAACTGGAGAAACGAGATATGGATTAGAGGACTTGTATTTAGTAGGAAAAGCAATGGTTTGAAGTAAATGTCTTGATGGATCGCCAATTAATTCACAATTTTGACTTCACAAGTCATTAATTGATGGACTGGAGTCGTGTTCATTATTTGTGGATTATTGTGTTTATTGTTTTATCAGCTGTTTGGACTCTCCTGTTAATTCTGACGGCACCCATTCACTGCAGAGGATCAATTGGTAAGCAAGTGATATAATGCGACATTTCTCCAAACTTGTTTCAATGAAGAAACAAACCCATTTACATCTTGGATAACCTGAGGGTAAGTACATTTTCAGCAAACTTTCATTTTGGGGGAACTATTTTTTAATGTGTGCCCTGACAAAATATTAACCATTGTGATTACCAAGCTCAAACCTATAAAGGCCATTTGTAAAAACAATCTTGAAACAAATTACACAGATTTGAGTGCACATAGATGATATCAGTGGTAGGCCTATATTATTTTGCCAGCACTTGTTTAATGACATCTCCTGAGATCTAAACAAACTCGTTAAGGAAGAGACACAAGCCAAACTAACCACACTAGAAAATAATCACAATCAATTTTCTTTTCAAGAACAGACCAATTACTGGATGTCTGTTTTCCACTGTACAACTCACAAACAAGCAGTAAAAATATCAGAATATTATGCAATTCAAAGATTCTTTAAATTACCAGGGTATACTATCAATGCAATTAAGCCTTGCACGCTACACCTTTAAAACGTTACGTAATCTGACTTTGAAACACACAAAGAATCCAACTTCATTCATTCATTGCTATGGAAACGATGGTGACTGTAGCAGAATGAAACCTGAACTGATGGGTGCAGCGTCTGTGTGTGTCATGTGTCCAATTGAACCATATCAAGTTCCTTCACTGGTCCATGATGACAGATTCCTGTGGTGCTCTGGCTAGCACAGCTAGACATTATTTTCACATTATGAGCTTGCATCTACGCATACCATCTGCTTTGATGCTTTCACAGCATTTCCACAAACCATATTGATATTCAGCATTGTTGATTTGCAATAGGATCCGATACCTCACAATATTATACACAGTGTTCATTTTTTTAACTGCATTATGAACAACTGCATGATTTCCTTCCTGAGATAATCACACTAATTTCTGGATGATTTGTGTTTATATTGGATAGAAAACTTTTTTTATTAACGCGACTGTAGCGCAGGAGTTCTCAAAACAAGAGTAACGGTTCCAGTAACAAGCTACTTTTACCAAAATGTAGAGATGTTTTGCACAACAACACAGCATCACTGTTTTAGCGCACTTGAATTACTGTGGTCTTTTTGCCTCATGTGCATGCTCAATATAGCATCTAAAGTAATGTTAAGTCAGATTAATTGTAGTGAATCAGTTCGTTCAAACGATTTGGTATATGAGCCGGTCAAAAATACTATAAATATAAACATATTTGTAATGGTTTTAAAGATTTTTTAATAATAAAAAAAATGAATTAAATAATTTAAAATAATAAATAATAATAACATACAAATTCAAAAATTTAAAAAGTGTATTCACCTTTCCATGTGAAATATTTTAAATCTCCTTTGTAATGTAAAATATTGAATTAAATCCTTGATTGTTGCTTTCACCTTGATTATATGAATTATGGTGCTTCTAGTTTTATTAGATACATTTATCTATTTGGTGTTCTCTTGGAGGTTTTCAAATTTTAATAAGCCACGTACCCCCAGAGGGATCCTACTTCTGATAGATGCCTCATGATCAAAAAGATTTTTTTCCAATTCATAGATGAGTATGTTTTCAACTTGTGTTGAAGCATGTGCTCCATTAATGAGTTAACATTAATGAGTTTTAAACAAGGTAAAGTTTGATGCAATCCACCCATAATCCATAATCCATAACCATCCATTACAAGAAGCTAGAAATGCCCAGACCTGTTTGTTATTCATGGCCATGATTATTTGAGACCAGCACATAAAAGCCTACATCACGAATACTTCTTTATCTATCCCTTCTTAACCTATATATTTATATACAGAACAGCTTTCTCAGAACTGCACAGAAGCAGCGTCTTTACTATAGCAAATGTATGCAGATGGAATTCATGTTCTGCAAAAGTCCCTAATTTAAGGTTACAAGGCAGTGCGTCCTCAAAGCACTGACTCACTGGTGTAGGATGACAGATGAGTGTTCGCTGAATAGACAGCCATGATCAAACTCCAGGATGAATTCTGGGCAAGTGTACCTCTTTTTTGAACAGTTACACAACTGAACGTCTATGAAGAACCTCGCGGCAAAAGCTCAGCAACTGTGGAACTGTCAAAACACTGTATGCACTACATCAATATCCGCCTACAAAGGTGGATGTGCTAAGAGTGCAAAAAACAAGCAACGAAGGGCACATTTATATCTAGGACCAATATGGAATTTCTTATAGTATCTATAGCTGAGCTCTATTTGACAGCAATATGAAACATCTCTACCACTCACATTAATGTTCCTGAGTTTATTCTTGCCCCTCTCTATTCGGCTGAGGAGTCTGTGATGTTCTCTAGGTGTTTGCTGGAGAAGGTGGTCATCGATGGATATGGTCTTCCTAAGAGGCACTCTATCCCTCCAAGGCTCTGGGACACGGCTCTCTGAATCCACACTCCGAGGAAAGCGCTTCACTTCCGACAGTGACGACGTCTCCCCTTGGTCATGGTCACGCAGCACTGACCCTGAAAGAGAGAAACAGACACCTCAAGTGATAACTGACACCCAGAGAGAAAGAAAACACCGGAGAATGAGGATAGGACCAAAACCTCCCCTCACAAGAACACACATTTTGAAGTGTTTCTTGTTTTAAAATAAAGGATTCATACACTTACAAAAATATATTTAGGCCTAAATTTAAAATTTATGTATTTGAATTGCATTTAACCTTCCCATCTCTTTAAACAGTCTTAAATACGGCTTAATGGATGTACATAATGTGAAAGACTGTTTCTGCCATGGATTAAATAAAATATAATAATAAAAATAAAGTGTTTGTGACTTTTATCTCACAATTCAAAACTTTTGTCCCATGCATTTATGAGTTTATATACCATAGTTCTCTTTTTTCAATGCTGAGAAACAAAAAGTAGAATTGAGAGATAAAAGTAATTTAATAACACTTTTTATATTTATATATGTGGCAGAAAAATAGCTTCCTTCAGTTCGGCCTCCGGACGTCACGTGGAGACCGACGAATTGGGATTCCTTAGAGAGGACCAATCTACTCGCCATTTGTAAAACTAAATGAGACTGCACTACAAAACTCCAGTCAAGGCACGCTCTTTAGTGGGATCTCGTGCATCGGCGGGTGGTTTTCCCGTGTCGAGGGGGTTGCACACATCAGGCTGCACTACCCCCCTGTTTGTGTTGCAAATGATCACCTCCCCTGTGCGCCTCAGCACGCTAAAAAAGCTATTTCCCTAAAAGAGCAATTACGGGTGCGTCTTTTTAAAGACGAGTCTTTTAAAGACGTCTTACCATCCGTGTGTTTCTGGGTGCGGTTGTTACCTGGCGCTGGTTGATGGTCACGATCGCTGCCTCACGTTTCTGGGCATGAAGCACGCTGAGGTGGTTTTCGTGGATGATTCATGCTCCCATTGCGGGTGTATGACCATCTCGGAGTTGCAGACCACACTCCGTTACCTGCAAGGGGGGCGGACTTATCTGGGGATGAAGATCCGTCAGTGTTGCTGCCCTCTGGCCGGTCAGCGGTGCCGGATACGGACCCGAAAAGGATGGCTATGCTTTCCCGGGCCGCCGCGAGTGTCGGGTTGGAAATCTTCAACGAGTCTCGAACCCTCAAGGGTTGGAGATTGGTTTTCAGGGTGGCTCGCGCTGGTTATCAGGGCCCCACCCCGTGCTTTCTTCCCGGAGGGTGCATGATCGATCGCTGGGTCATGGACGGCAAATTTCAATGCCAGAAGAAAGGCCCAGTGCTAATTTCCCTCACACCCTTAGGGGGGTTTTCCCGCGGGAGTCGGGAGTTACCAAGGGGAGCGGGGCTCGGTTGCGAGCAATGTGTCACATGCGCTCCACTTGGCGGGGCAAAAACGTTGCCTCCACCCGGGCCTGTAGGTACTCGTCTGGCCTGTTCGGCATTGCTTATATGGCCTGTGGAGAAGCTGCATCCGCCTTACACGCTACGGCGTGATTGCAAGTGCACCAGGCCAGGGCACTGAGGGACTTGCACGAGGGTGGTCACGACCGGGAAGTTCTCAAAGAACTCCGCACCGCGAACGGACCTCGCGCTACGAGCGACGAAGATTAAGGCGCGGTCTCTGGGTCGTGCGATGTCCACAATGGTGGTCCAGGAGGAGTGCCATCTCTGGCTGTGTCTGGCTGACATGCGTGAGACGGACAAGACATGATTCTTGAATGCCCCCGTGTCCCAGGCAGGCCTTTTCGGCGACACGGTGGAGAACTTCGCCCAGCAGTTCTCCGCTGACCAAAGCAGACTGAGGCAATCAGGTACATCCTGCCCTGGCGTGCAGCTGCTGCCTCCACCCGGCCGCCAGTGGCAGCGCCTCAGCCTGCTCATCGCCGAGGGCGGCCCCCATTCACAGCAGCCTCCAGCAAAGTTGCGCCGACCTCTCGGTCAGTGGTACCAAAAGCAAATACTCGACAAAAGAGCAAATTCCTTCTATCTCTGGGTCCCCAGAGGGGACAGGGAACTGTGGACGGGCCAGTCTCGGATCACACTCACCCTCCTCTCTCGCCAATGAGCAGCAGTGGGCAGATCGGGAGGACAAACCAACGAACTACCCACGCACCCTCTGCTCAAACTCAGGTCAGTGTTACACACACCCAGACCACGCCTCGGACCGGCTACGAGACGCCCATTGCCGGGTCCCTGCGTTCTTCCGCGCTGCCCCACTGCGGGTACGCCTGTAGTTTCCGTTGATGACACTTGCACGGGTCGGAGGCGTCTGGCTAAAGCTACCCAGCCCATCTCGATGGCTCCTTCGAACCGCCAGGCTCGGCTATGCGATTCAGTTCGCCCAGCGCCCTCCCAAGTTTAGGGGCTTCCACTTTACGTCAGTGAAAGCAGCAGGTGCCCCTGTCTTGCGTGCAGAGATCGAAGTCCTACTGGCGAAGGACGCGATAGAGCAGGTCCCTCCAGCCGATATGAAGGCGGGGTTTTACAGCATATCTTGGATCTGCGCGTCTTGAACCGGGCTCTTCACAGGCTCCCGTTCAAGATGCTCATGCAGAAGTGCATCTTCAGGTGCATCAGTCCCCAAGATTGGTTCGCAGCGATCAACCTGAAGGACGCGTACTTCTATGTTTCGATCCTTCCGCACCACAGGTCATTCCTGCGGTTTGCGTTCGAGGCCAGTGTAACTTGGACTGTTGAAACAGTTTCAGAGGCTCCTGGGGCATATGGCAGCTATGGTGGCAGTCACGCCGCTGGGGCTGCTCCATAAGAGATCGCTGCAGCACTTGCTCCATGGCTGAGTCCCGAGGTGGGCGTTGCAACGCGGCACTTTCCGGGTCCAAGTTACACCGGCCTGCTACCAAACCTTCACACCAGTGGTCAGGACTTTGCTTTTCTATGGGCAGGAGTGCCCTTAGAACAGGTGTCGAGGCATGTTGTGGTTCCGTTTGCACGGATGCTTCAACCACCGGCTGGGGGGCCACGTACAACGGGTTTGCAGTGTCAGGGGTTTGGACGGGACCCCAACTGCACTGGCACATCAACTGCCTCGAGTTGCTGGCAGTGCACCTTGCCCTGAGCCGTCTCAAAGGGTGCTTACGAGGCAAGCATGTACTAGTCCGCACGGACAACACAGCGACCGAACCGACAAGGTGGTCTGCGCTCCCGACGCATGTCACAACTCGCCCGCCACCTCCTCCTCAGGAGTCAGAAGCATCTGAGGTCGCTTCATGCTGTTCACATTCCTGGGCTGCTCAACCGGGCAGCTGACGAGCTGTCTCGAGCTGCGTGCACGCGACTCCATCCCTAGATGGTCCAGCTGGTTTGGAGACGTTTCGGAGCACGCTCAGGTAGACCTGTTTGCCTCCACGGACACGTCCCATTGCCAGTTGTTTTACACCCTGGCCGAGGGAACCCTCGGCACGGACGCACTGGCACACAGCTGGCCGCGGGGCCTTCGCAAGTATGCGTTTCCCCCAGTGAGCCTTCTTGCACAGTTGCTATGCAAGGTAAGGGAGGACGAGGAGCAGGTCCTGTTGGTGGCACCCTATTGGCCTACCCGGACCTGGTTCCCGGAACTAATGCTCCTCGCGACAACCCCTCCTTGGCCGATTCCCCTGAGGAAGGATCTACTGACTCAGAGACGGGGGAAACCTTTGGCACCCGCGTCCAGACCTCTGGAAATTTCATGTCTGATCCCTGGACGGGACGCGGAGGTTCTAAGTGACCTACCTCAAGAGGTAGTTGACACCATCACTTCAGCAAGAGCACCATCTACAAGACACGCCTACACTTTGAAGTGGAACCTTGTTCGTTGAGTGGTGTTCTTCTCGCCGAGAAGACCCCTGAATATGCCTGATCAGAGTCATGCTGTCCTCCACCCTCAAAGTTTATGTCGCTGCAATCGCGGCTAACCACGACCCCGTAGAAGGGAGGTCGCTGGGGAAGCATGACCTGGTCGTCAGTTTCCTTAAGGGGGCGCAAAGGCTAAATCCTCCACGGCCCCCCTCTATACCCTCTTGGGACCTGACTCTAGTGCTCACGGCACTACAGCAGGGCCCATTGAGCCTTTTTGCAGGCGGTTGAGCCGAAGTTCCTTCAATGAAGACTTTGCTCCTGCTGGCACTGGCCTCCATCAAGAGGGTAGGGGGCCTGCACGCATATTCGGTCAACGATTTTTTTTTTTCGGTTGAGCTAGAGTTCGGGCCGGCTGATTCCCAGGTGACCCTGAGGCCCGGCCCGGGATATGTGCCCAAGGTTCCCGCTACTCCATTCAGGGATCAGGTGGTGAACCTCCAAGCGCTGCCCTCGGAGGCAGACCCAGCCCTAGCTTTGTGCTGTCCCATTCGAGCCTTAAGGTGCTACGTCCTAAAGCTTCAGGACCTCAGACCAGCTCTTTTTCTGTCACGGAGGCCGGCAGAAGGGGAATGCCATCTCAAAGCAGAGGATGGCCCACTGGATAGTGGATGCCATCACCCTGGCTTATCAGGCACAGGGTGTGCCCTGCCCGTTCAGGTTGCGAGCTCACTCAACTAGAAGTGTTGCATCATCCTGGGCGCTGGCTCGTGGCACCTCACTGATAGATATTTGTAGAGCTGCGGGCTGGGCGACCCTTAACACGTTCGCTAGATTCTATAGCCTTCGTGTTGAGCCGGTATCCTCCTGTGTTCTCACCGAACCGGTAGAAGGCTGGGTTCCATATGTAAGACCTAAGTGGATCTCATATGTGTAAAGTCCATGGTATAGCTTTGAGCCCGTGTTTCCCAGGCAGACTTCTGCCATTCCAAGAGGGTTACACTCACCTCCAATCTTCCATATGCACCTAAGAAATGTTCAGATGTGTATTTGCTTCTGAAACCTCCTTCGGGAAGGTTGGAGCTTCCGTAACGCCCTGTTCCAAGTAGAACGGGTACGTTTTCCCAGTGTTATCCAGTCTTACTCATTGGGTAATGCCATAGCAGCAGTAGCTGGTCCTCTTGTGAAAGCCCTGGCCTACGCCAAAGAGTAGGGGCGCAGGTGGCTTCCACAGGACACTGAAAGGGGCCGTAGCTGTGGCCTTTTGGTAGGATCCCAATTCGTCGGACATCCGACGTGACGTCGAGAGGGACCGACTGAAAGGGAATGCTGCTGTACCACCGCTGAGCGGCCGGGTCACCGGCTCGGCTCCTCAGCGAAAACCTGAATATGCGCTGCATCTGCTGCCTACTTATACTCATGCTGTGATCAGCGGTAGCTCGTTTAGTTTACATCGAAGTAGATTGGTCTCTCTAAGCGAGATCCCAAGTTGTCGGTCATCAGACGTGACGTCTCCGTTCCCTCCTTCAGGGAACGAGGGTTACCATACGTAACCGAGACATTCCTTATATAAATGAAACAGGTAAGACAAAGTAAAACAAATCTGTAATAGTACTAATAAACTGAATGTGTTTTAAATACAGAATAACCAGGTTTATACATTTATTAAAAATAAATCTCATACATTTTAACTAATTGAATATTGCTTATTCCACAATGAAATTTAAATTTTTACCGGTTTCATTTATGTATAACTGACAAATATGCATGACAATGAGTTTATTAGTTTATGTTAAAACTGTGTAATCAAAATGGATGAAAATTTGATATGCAATTCAAATACATAAATCTTAAATTTAGGCCTAAACAGTGTAGAAAACAGCAGCACTGAGGAAGAATTTTGTATAAATGAGAAATCACTTAAAAAAGAAAAAAAATATGAATAGAACGTTCTCACTTCCTCTCAATTCTCATTTTAAATGCTCTGATTAAACATCTGCCCACTGCTTCTCTAGTGAGTCATGTCTGTAACAATTTCACCGTAAAGAACACGGTGTAAAAAAATGAATTACCCCCTATTGTACCACACAGATGAATAAAAATCAGTTGAATGGCTAAAAATTTAACTTTCACCTCATGTAACATTAAAAGTAAAGTATCTTGAAGATCTAATAAAGCAGTTCTTGTAAACTGGAGGCTTATAATGTAAACACACACATGCACCGTATGTTTCTAGGTTTGTAAGCGAGGTGTTTGGTTTCTCTGTACAATCAGCTGGTGAGCAGCAGTTCTTGCTCTTTATCCACTGAGCAACACATTGCATGGTTTCATCTCCTCCATTTACAATTAAAACTGCATGAAGACCTCGCTGTTACGGTCTTCCCCTCTGAGACTGTTGTGAAGAAAACTTCCTCTGAAGTAGATGTCAAATAAACATTTATGAATTCAGATTTACAGCTACAATCCACTATGTTTTGCATCTGTAATGAATTTTAATGGTGTCCTGACAAAATCTTAAACACTTTGATAACCAAGTTCAAATAAATGATGCCAATTTGTGAAAACAATTAGCAAGCCACATAAATGCGGACGGTGAATAGAGATGGTAACCGTGGTCCATTATTTTGGCAGCACTTGACAAGATGGAGATACTGATTTTAAAGTAACTGCCTAAGGAAAGCAACAAACACTGTAGCACATCACAGTAATGGTATCAGAGAGTAATACTTTGATTTATGGGTGTTTTTTCAATGACACACACTTTTATGCCCCAGGGGTTGATATTTAATTATAGTTCTTATTGTTACATAAAGGTAAACATTTTACCATGCCACCATAATTTATTTTTTCCTACTTTTCAAAAGACATTTATGTGTATATTTTATTATTGTTTAATATTTTACCTTAAAAAATCCAAATTAATTACTTCCATTTTAATTATTTCAATATCAAAAAATGGTGCTCATCTGTACTGCCAAATGTGAAATTCCATGTAAATATTATTAACTTGTATTTTGGAAATATAAAATAAAAGCAAGTCATACAGTATAAATCCATTTTATGCCATAAAGTTTACAGAATGCTATTAAACACAATACATACTATAATTTGAGATTTGTAAAATGACAATGTGTAGAAACACTTCATTTTCAAATAATTTTCTTAAAGTCCACAGGGAGAAGTGCCCATATTTGAAGAAACATCCATATCCCATGGTATTAAATGATTATCATATTATATCATATCATATCATTCTCCAAGATACTGCAAGCAATACCATGGTATTCACTAAAACCATGATAGTACAATGGTATTTTAATTTTGAACTGCCAAGAACAACTGAAATAACCACACCAGAAAATAACCAGTCAATTAAAAAAAAAAAAAAAACAGCCCAATTACTGGACTTCCGTGTGTTCCATTGACAAATCCACAAAAATAATCCACTGAAAACCTCAGCATTTTATGCCACTCAATGACTCTTATTAGTCACCCAGGTGTCAATCCAAGTGTGGATTGCACACTACAGCCTTACATTATATAATCTCACTTGTCAAACACATACTGTAGACTAACTTTGTTAGCACATTGCTATGGAAATGATGGTGATGTAGCAGAATGAAACCCGAAAACTGATGGGGCAGCGTCTGTGTGTGTGTGTCATGTGTCCAAGTGAGCCATATCAAGTTTCTTCACTGGTCCCTGACGACAGATTCCTGTGGTGCTCTGGCTAGCACAGCTTCCTGTCGAGTAGCATCTGGCTAGGCACCGCTAGACATTATTTTCACATTATTGAGCGCGCATACTACGCCATAACCCATCATGTTTATTTGACAGCCTTCACACACGTTCCACACACCACTATAGTGCTATCTAACAATGCAACTACATATATTAAACTATCATCATATTGCCAACCTGAATCCTGTTTGTTGACAACTTTTAGATAAGCCATACCTGATGTATGTAGATTGGAATCATTTATATAATACTGATGATGATCACTAAACACCAGTAAGAGTTGAGATTTACAATTCACCAGGAAGTACACGTATGTTCAAAATAAGACGCATAACCAAGCAGGTCTGTGTTATGTGAAGCTGTTATATCATATCACCTGCGGTGACACTATTTGTAAACCCTCCAGGGCTGAGTGCACTAACAAATTGAATGAGTCTGCAAAGCATTTTTTACAAAACGACCCCACTTTAAAGTCAAATAAGTGATTAAAACACAAATTATGGGATTGATCCAATTTGTCCAATTACTCATTATGTCTGAAAACCACCCATGGATGGACACAAGGACGTCGGTGTGTTGATGAAGCGCTGCAGCTGTCTTTCAAGCACAGCACCGTGTCGGAGAATAAAGGCATTGAATAAACTGTAATTATTTAGTCACCGAGATCCACGAATATATACACGTGAGAAGAATCTTAAGACCTTAAAACAAATCACAGCTGGTGCTAACGATCCCAGTTTCCATGACAACCATTTGGGTTCCATCTTCGTCATCCTCAAAAGCAATGGGTAACGAGGTGTTGGCTCTAGGGTCACTGGTCTGTTCATTCATCGGGAAGGCCATACTTCTTGCCAAAAGACACAAAGCATGTCATCGAGGGCCATTAGAGGAGGACAACATCTTTATTAACCATTCTAGGAAAGTTTGGCAACATATTTGCTGATAACGTGCAGGCTAGTAGGGAAATATGACCAAGAATCATGATCTGCTGGGACATCACATACTGCATACAGAATTAAGGACACAGTATATAATTTTTGAGGTTGTAAATAAAACAAAGATCATTGGGAGTACGCTTTACAAGAAAATAATATTTCAGTCTGTCAACTAATGGTAATTCAAATCATGTTACTAACGCCGTTCTTTGTAATTGTGAAATTTACTAGCAATTTCTGAGTGAAAAATTATCCTACAACCATATTCTTGTCATAAGTAATAGTATGATATGTCTACTCATCAAAAAATTGCAAAATATATTATAATATCACCAATTTTTGCTAGCACTACCAAATCCTAAATAGTTATTACTAATATATATTTGTCACCACCAACTGTGCACAGGGAACACGAAAGGCTGAGAGCCATGTGCACTGGTTTCTCTTGGAGGATTATTCCCAGAACTGTATATGCAAGGCAGAAAGCAAAACAAGACACAAGAGAACCGATAAAAGGCTTAGAACACGCTGCGACACAAAAAAGTCAATAGATACGCAAGACTTAGCAAAGAACAGACAAGTGAGGGCCTCATTTACAAACCTGGTCATTTCATGCGTTTCCGCTGATTGGAATCATATCTATGTTGTTAAAACCCATTTCCATTTACACTTGGCCCCATAAATGTGTCTACACAAACGGAGTTAATCCATCTTCATTCCCGCGCTATATTTAATTGAAACGGAGTATCACAGTCAACAATCAAAGATAAGTGCTGCATTTTAATTAATTTCAGCCATGTTGACGCATCGGCGTCGTACCATTTCAGTTTCATTCGCGGCTGTTTGCGCGTCGGCTTGCTGAAGAGATAGTCAGCTACTCGTCTGCAGCGATGCGTGTTGCATTAGCACAGTCATGTAATGTCATATAGCCTATAACACGCTCTCACGTTTATTTTAACATTTTGGGAGGAGTAAAAGTTACATATGTGGTTTCAACAACCAGATGCATTTACACTTTCCCAGTTTCGTCTGTAATTCCTCCTGAAGTGGTTGAGCGATCGGTTATATCTTCTTGAAGTGTGTTTCGTAGGGGATTTCCACCGGTCTTTTTCACGATCGCCTAGCTATCCGAGCAGAAAAAACGCATGAAGTGACCAGGTATAAACAGGACAGAGAGAACCATGCTTTTAAGTGAGCTAACAGGATAACGAGACCAGGTTCAAACAATGAGTGCTGATGAGAATGGCGATAGGATTATTGACATTTCGTTATGATGCAGAAATCTGGGGTGGAATGCCCTCTACTGGACAACTGGGGCACAGCTGTTCATGATGACATTATTATTATTATTGAAAAATAATAATTTTTAATTGTATTTCAAATGAATCAATAATTATTCTTGTTTCAATTAAGTATTTACAGCTTAAAATGAAGATGGTGCAAAAAATATGTTAAAAGGTTTATCATTGCTGTTTTTAATGTAACAATGCATCAACAGCCCAACAAAAAAAAAAAAACACAACTAACTTTGCTCAAACCAATGGCATGGTTTGGCAGCAGGATCTTTATGACTGATCAATGACAGACGGTCAGCGTGTGATCATTATTTTTGCAACTCTGTATGGTGATATAAGTGGCTCAGAAATTGCACACTGCAGCTTTAACCTCTGTGGTCTAAGATACATAAAACATGCTTGATGTATTTTCAATTAGCAAAAGTAACCACACATCGGGAACAAAACAATAGTGATATTCATAGGTGGTACCTGTGCAAATCATCTGACATTACACAAAGTGGCTGCAATTCCATTTAATGCTGAAACACGGCTGTGTGGTTAATCATCAGCTACAGTTTGAATGACAACTGACATTTTAATGGGAAAGGAACAAAGGCTTTGGTACAAAATGGCTGAATTTCTACTGCCCTACATGTCCGGCTCAGAAATTATGGAATTTAAATTTAATACAGCTGTGGTTAGAAAAAAAACACACAAATACTCTATTCTTTGATCTCAATCATTTCTTCAGGAGAACCAACAAGGCTTTTGTTCAGTTCTGTGCCCAAGCTCAAATGCAATAGTGACCTCTACTGGATGACTGGGGCAGCGGATGAATTAAAAAGTGCACTGCTCACAAAAGAACCATCATTGTGCACCCATTCAACTTATTTATTAGTCAGAATAAATTGTTTTTTAATTCTTAATAGGTTTAAATTAAATTACAGATAATTCATTGGCAATTCAAATAAGAAATAATTGAAATTACAGAATTGAAATTTTAAACAGTAACATTCAAAAATTTGGGGTAGGTAATATTTTGTCTTTCTTTTTGAAAGAAGACACCAAGGCTTCATTTATTTAATCAAAAATACAGAAAAAACAGTAATATTGTGTTTTTTTTTAAAATTATTTTAACTGTACGACGTTTTTCTATTGAAATACATATAATATTATTACCTGTGATGTACAAAGCGGAACTGTCAATAGACCCATTAAATCCAACCAGTCTATCACACTAATCGCTACAAAAATTCTCTTTTCTATTTGGGTACTCACAGAACATCTTTCTTAAACGTATCAAGTAGTTTATAAACAGTTGATGCTGCATAATATTTGTGTGATCACTGTAGAATATTACAGATGTGAACTCACAAAACAAATCTAAAGAAAAAACGTGTAAAAGTATTTACTGTCAGTTTTGATCAATTTAATTCCTCCTGCTGAAAAGTATTAATTTCTTGTAAAAAAAAAAAATCTTCCTGACCTGCAAACTTTTGAACAGTAGTGGACATGAACTTACAGAAAAAGTCCCAAAAAAGGTGGTTTTTTAATGTAATTAGTTTATACCACTGCAAAAAAAAAAAAAAGCTACACTCTTAAAAATAAAGGTGCTTCTAAAGGTTCTTCAAGCGATGCCATAGAAGGACCATTTTTGGTTCCACAAAGAACCATCACTTCAAAGCCTCTTTAAAGAACCAACTCTTTTCTTACTTTTAAATCTGCAGAACCTTCTTTCACCACAAAGAACCTTTTGTTGAAACAGAAAGGTTCTTCAGGTGTTAAAGTTTCTTTATGGAACCATTTAGACAAAAAGGTTCTTCTATGCATCGTGAAGCACCTTTATTTTTAAGAGTGTATATAACATACATGAAACATACAAGAAATGTACATTCTTATAACATAAACAGAGATTTTTCATACCAAACTAATAACAACAAATAATGAACAAAAAAGGACTTTATGAATGAACAAATGAGTGAATGACTTAACTGCTTTCACCCAGACAACCCATTTAGCTATAATTTCTGGCTTGTGCCATTTAGCGATTGCCTGTACACCGGGGTTATCTAACACTGATTGTATCATTTAGTACATTAAGGCTGAATCTCATGTCCCCAGGTAAAACCAGAGAACCCAGTAGCTGAAAACAATCCTCCCGCAGCACTCATTCTATTACACACGATGGTGTCATTATAGGACGATAACACCCAGCACCCATTGGAGCTCTTTGGATAAAATATTGATTCTGACGCCACTGCTGACATCAATATGTGCACTGAACACTTCTGTAGAAACAATCCCAGAATCCCTAGAGGGGCATCACATCAACACCACTTTCCTTTTCATGTCTTTCACTTTTAGCCTGAAGGTGAATTTAGCTATGGAAAACAGTCACTATTACAAACCAGACAAAGGTGTAGAAAACACTATCGTTGTTTACATCATGCTTACAATGGCATGGCTAGGCTGATGTTTTGCAAATCTTTGAATCTGATAAAGCTTGCGCTAAAAAACTTTCATTAAATGGTGCTTTCTGTGCTAAGTACACTGCATCAAACTTACATTTGATCACATATATGTTCAGAATGGAGCACTAGTGTACTGTCAACTGTATTTTATGCAGTGTATACTGAAAGATCACATTAGCATTCAAAAGTTTGAGGTTGTTAAAATGTATCAATGTTTTTGAAAGAAGCTCTTATGCTTAACTAACAATCAGGACAGCTGCTGTCCTGTATTTGAACAAATATACAGTAAAAACAGTAATATTGTGAAATGTTGTTACAATTTAAAATAACTGTTTTCTATTTTAATATATTTTAAAATGTAATGTATTCCTGTGATAGCAAAGCTGAATTTTCAGTCATTACTCCAGTCTTCAGTGTCACAGGATCCTTCAGAAATCATTTTAAATAGTAGGCGATATTGGTGCAACACAAAGGAATGACCAATTCTTATAGTTATCAATGTTGACAACAGTTGTGCTGCTTAAGATTTTTTTGGGAATCCATGATACTGATTTTTGCTGTTGTGGGGGAAAAAAGGCATTTATTTAAAATATAAATATTTTGTAACGTTATAAATGTCACAATTTACGGCATCCTTGTTGAATAAAAGTATTAAATTATTAAAAGTTACACATTATAAATGGTATTATAAATTGTTTTTACAGTACTGTTACACTGTTGCAAGTTTAGTGAATCCACTTACCACCTCTACATTAAAAACACAAATATTTGACAAAAAAGAGTGATACATTATTTTAAGTCCCCTCATGGATATCATCGAAATAAATTTAATATTTTTTTGCATTTTAATACTTTATTTTGCAAATATCATATAGATCTATCAATATAATAAATATATATATAAATATAAGATATAATACTATATATATATGTATGTGAGTATATATATACTATATAAGCGATAAATATAATATATATATATATAATTATATAGTATAATCACATTTTTTACACAACATCCGAACCTAGAAATGCTAAATAATAATAAAAAACTCTTGTTATTTTTAACATTTATTGACATTTATTTTTAACTCTTATTGACACACTATTTTCCTAATTAATGCTGTTAAGTTGCTTTGACACAATCTGTATTGTTATAAGCGCTATATAAATAAAGGTGACTTGACTTGTCGTACGTTTTGGTAAATGTAGATTATCTGCATAATCCATACATACATCAAATTTGCACACTGGGTATACTGTATATACATACTATTTACTGTAGCAGTAGTAAGAGTAGTATGCTAGTATGCAGTTCCTAACACAGCCCAAATTCATTCTTAGTTCATCAGAAATTTCTGTCATTATTTACTCACCCTCATGACATTCCAAACCAGAAGACTGTATTCTTTCTAAGGAGAAAAGTGTGAACATTCTGCCTAAAATCTCCTTTTATGTTCCGTGGAAGAAATAAAATGGAGTTTGGAATGACATGAGGGTGAGTAAAAATGACGCGCATATACATTTCCTGATCGAACAAACTCTTTAACAAGCTTCCAAGTGCCCAGTACACCATCCACGTTTATATACCATCTACGCTCTTCCAGATATAGGCAGAGTGTCGTCTTTTATGTGGCATTAAACAAAAGTCATTTCTGCCACTCCAATACCAAACCCTAAAAGATAGTTGATACCGACTCTTCCTGAGGTAGAGTGTCGTGTTTGAAGTGACAAAAAAAAATAAAAAAAAAAATTAAATAAATATCACGGCCATCTTCTTCAATCTCAATCGTTAACCATAATGGTAGTTTCCTATGAACAAGAAAGCTCATGTAAATGAATTGCTTATTAACAGCCATCCAAGACTTTCATCACTCCTACTACTTCGACAAAGTGCTAAATAACGTACGCCTGCAAGGGCAGTGCAACAAATAAACCATGTCATTTGTAGGATTCATTTTCATCATACACCAAAAGCACTATCTACAAATTGCCCCAAACACTAATCTTAGACGATGACCAGCTAACACTGCATGAACTCCAGCACTGTCTGAGAAGAGTTAGTTAAAACCTAATTAATAGAAACAGTACTTGATATGGTTTCTGTAATAGTTTCTCGTTATTTACAAAAAAATGCTTATACCTATAGTTATCGTCCATTTTGCCAAATGCTATACAGTTCTTATTTATCATCGTTTCATATTTATTAGCCACAGGCGCCTTTATTTATTTTATTGACTCAGTTTTTTGTCACTCAAAAACTAAGGTGCATAAGCACAGATTAATGAGGCCTATGATCATTCAGTTCCAAAAAGAAATACAAAAACCTGTGCTAACTGAAAGAAAAAGTTGACAAAGATTGAAACCAAGATTTACATGATGATTTACAAGCAATTTTGGACCACAACCCCAACTTATGACATACGAATTTTCAGCACAGCCAGGGTTAAGTTGCCTGTGTCTCAATCTAGTTAGTTTTTATTCATTTGGATGTGCTTTGTAGTACAAATATGTAAAATACACGAATATGTCTAAAGATATGCGGAAATAATTATTCAATACACAGTCCTACAGTATTTGACATGCAACACAGCCTTATTTTACTAGTGGTAATTGGCAAACAAACACAGTGACACATTATCAACTCCGCAGAAGCAAGTAGCCAGATTACCTCTAGTTCATTAATTTCAGCAATAGAACCTACGCCCTCGAATTTCACAAATATGTATGTCAAACTGTGCAAATTGCTTGATGTAACAGGCAATCAAGCAAATAAAAACAAACGGCAATGCTTGGCAAAACATAGCGAGACAGAATACAATCCAATATCAAAAACCTCAGACACGATTCCACCATGTGTATCCTCAAACTCAAATATAGTAGTTCAGACACTGAAATACTACACATATGTATTTTTTGACTTGCTTGAAAAAGGTTTCAACCCACAGCACTGGCACAATCATACATATTGAGAGCCAAAAGAGTTTTGGAGAGGAGTTGGTATCGGAGACTATGATGAATGTTTGTGATTGGCATACCTGATGTGTCCCAGTGCAGTCCTCCGGGGCTGGCTGCCAGGCGCCGCCGTTTCCTCACACTCACGCCACCTTGACAGGAGTCTCTGGTGGGCTTGGGCAGAGGAGTTGAGGTGGTCCGCAGGGGCGATGAGGACTGAGGGGAGGCTGAAACTGGCAATAGATGGGTTTCCCTCTCCTGGCACTGGCTCAGATGGATAAACTCGTTCTCCAGGGGCCTGTGGAACAAAAGAGATTTCATTTCTGCTGTCACTCCACTATAATTAGCTGTCATAGTGTGATGTTTTCATGATCACAGTTGAGCTCCCCCGTACCGCACAGCATGTCATACCAGCAGTGATAAACGCACGTTACGTTTTTTCCATACTAATCAATGTCAAGAAAATTACAGCTTTCAGCTGTATGTCAGAAAAAAGAAGGGAATTAAATTTGTGCAAAATGTGTGAAAACAAAATGTGAGAGTATTTTAAAGCATTATATTATAGACGTCAAGCTGTATAGACAATAGTATGTGTGAATTTAATGCTTAGTTTGAGTACATTGTGTTCTACACTGTAAAAAATAAAATCCTGTCAATTTTACAGAAAAAAATGGCATCTGTGGTTGCCAGAATAAGTCTGTTAAAAATGTAAAAATACTTACAGAACAACCTTTAAATATTACAATTTAAAACTGCAATTTACAAAAAAAATTAAATATACTAACAACCATTATAATACCACATATAATACCCTTTTTTATACAGTTTTTACATAAGATGACTTGTTCTTTTTTTACCTCCAAAAAATGGAACATTCAGTAGTATTTTACTGAAAAATTACATTAAATGTAAGGTTTGATCTACACTCTTAAAAATAAAGGTGTTTCACGATGCCATAGAAGAACCTTTTTGTCTAAATGGTTCCATAAAGAACCTTTAACATCTGAAGAACCTTTCTGTTTCACAAAAGGTTCTTTGTGGCGAAAGAAGGTTCTTCAGATTATAAAAAGGTAAGAAAGAGATGGTTCTTTAAAGAACCTTTGACTGAATGGTTCTTTGTAGAACCAAAAATGGTTCTTCTATGGCATCGATTGAAGAACCGTTTGAAGCACCTTTATTTTTAAGAGTGTACTTCCAGTTTCCCCTGTATATAACAACAGAACTTACCGATATTCCTTCACACTTAAAATTAGTCTTTTGTTTTGTTACAGTGTATACCTCAAGATTGGTTTGAAAAAAATAGAGCTAAATTTGGAAGATAAAATATTTTTCAATGCAGTAATACATTTAGTAGAAGCCTTAATAAAATAATAAATAGATATACAAATAAACAACCACCAAATTGACTAAAAATATCCCTTTTTTTCTGTTTGAGAACATACAGTACCTGGAATCAGGAAGGGTATAGCTTTGGCTTTTCCATGATCCTCTCTTGCAGGATCCTGATTTTTTTCTTCTAAACAAAAATTCAGCAATCCGTTCCATTGCAAACATGATGCCCTCATAGACTTCTTCTCTTCATGTAAAACAACTTATTAAAGATTTTCCATGTGATTCCATATGAGCAATGAGCAGCATATTAAACTTGAATGCACCTGCAAGATCTAACGCCACAGTTTTTGCCCAGGACTTCCCATAGCTAAAGCCTTTTCATAGTCAAATCAACAACGTAATCGCTCTGGGATAAAAATAAAACTCCAAGTAAAAAAACAAAAAACAGCCCCACTGAGCGTTCAGCGCCCAGCATAAATATTAAATTGCACCTTCAGCTGAAGTGCACCAGCCGCGCACAGCCGCACACAAAAGCCATATCAGTCTGTCAAGAGTCAAGTTCAGTGTATATCTGATGGTAGAGTTGGCTATGTTGCTTTTGTGAGGCTTGATTAACTGTAGCGAGTTAGGAGAGGTTTCCAGTGGATGCTTTGTTTCCACTGAGAGATGTAATAACACCATCTCTGTATGAAACCCCGCTTTTTGTTTTTAATAAATGGCTCTACTGCAGCTTATGAATGTAGCCTGATTACATAAAGTTTGATGGCGGTTAGTTTATTTTTGTGCCCCAGGCAGGATTAAAACAGTATTAACTGGTCTTAGTCATTGTATGCATTGCATTGCATTTTTGTTCTTACTTTGTAGCATATGGTTTTGGGTGTTTTGATGCTTCAGTTTTTGTTGAGAGTGCCATATACTGTAAAAGGTAGCTGAGAAGACATGATTGGTTTTGATTAGCTATTGAAACCCCAAGAGCCACACTGATTCTACATGTGGGAGGTTAGCTGGCACTATCAGTGTAATTCTCTCTTCTCCGCACTGCTTCTAATTTCAAATTTTATTCAAAGGTGTCAATGAAAATAACAAGCATTTTAATAGGATTCTCAAAAGCAATCAGAGGTTGTTAAATATGGAGTGAAATGTTCAGCGAGAACTACGATTAACTTGAATGTCCATCATAATCTTCACAAAATTAATACATACGTTTTTATAAATTATTTTTTAATAAATTAGGCTGGTAACCTTTACATAGGACTAAATTCCCTCATAAAATTCATTAAATTAGTCTGACTTATTAGCATGCCTATCATTAACATATTGGCTGTTTATTAGTACTTATAAAGCACATATTCTGCATGACCCCTATTATCATACACCCACATATTCTGCATGATCCCTAAACTAACCCAATAACTAACCTTAACCACTCCTAATTTGCTGCTTATTAATACTAACTATTAATAAGCAGCAAATTAGTGAAAATGAAAGTGACGTGACATGTGGCCAAGTATGGTGACCCATACTCGGAATTACTGCATTTATCCCATCCAAAGTGCACACACACACAGCAGTGAACACACACATACCGTGAGCACACACCCGGAGCAGTGGGCAGCCATTTTTTTGCTGCGGCACCCGGGAAGCAGTTGGGGGTTCAGTGCCATGCTCAAGGGCACCTCAGTCATGGTACTGAAGGTGGAAGAGAGCACTGTACATTCACTCCCCCCACCTATAATCAAAAAAAACAAACATCCTGCCGGGCCAAGCACTCTCGAAACCTAACATTAGGCACCACGACGTCCCCACAAGTAGAGATTTGAGGCAAAAGTCGTAGTTAATGGTTTGTTAATAGCGAGAATTGGACTTTCATTTTAGACACCTTAAAATAGGCTTCAGCTCCTGTTGATTCAGACTTTTCTGGCAGGTCCCAACACTGACTTTAATGTGTAAATGATGACATCATGTGGTCACTGCATGAATTGCAGTCCAACATCTGCACTAAGCTAAACAACAATCCGCACATCGTATAGTATATATATACAGTGGGGAAAAAAATATTTAGTCAGCCACCAATTGTGCAATTTCTCCCACTTAAAAATATGAGAGAGGACTGTAATTTTCATCATAGGGTATACCTCAACTATGAGAGACAAAGTGAGAAAAAAAAAATCCAGAAAATCACATTGTAATATTTTTAAAGAATTTATTTGCAAATTATGGTGTAAAATAAGTATTTGGTCAATAACAAAGTTTCTTCTCAATACTTTGTTATGTACCCTTTTTTGGCAATGACAGAGGTCAAATGTTTTTTCTGTAAGTCTTCACAAGGTTTTCACATACTGTTGCTGGTATTTTGGCTCATTTCTCCATGCAGATCTCCTCTAGAGCAGTAATGTTTTAGGGCTGTCACTGGGCAACACGGATTTTCAAATCCCTCCAAAGATTTTCTATGGGGTTAAAATCTGGAGACTGGCTAGGCCACTCCAATACCTTGAAATGCTTCTTACGAAGCCACTACTTCGTTGCCCGGGCGGTGTGTTTGGGATCATTGTCATGCTGAAAGGCCTAGCCACGTTTCATCTTCAATGCCCTTTCTGATGGAAGGAGGTTTTCACTCAAATTCTCACGATACATGGCCCCATTCATTTTTTTGTTTACACGGATCAGTCGTCCTGGGCCCTTTGCAGAAAAACAGTCCCAAAGCATGATGTTTCCACCCCCATATTTCACAGTAGGTATGGTGTTCTTTGGATGCAACTCAGTATTCTTTCTCCTTCAAACACGACAAGTTGAGTTTTTACCTAAAAGTTCTATTTTGGTTTCATCTGATATTATGACATTCTCCCAATCCTCTTCTGGTTCATCCAAATGCTCTCTAGCAAACTTTAGATGGGCCTGGACATGTACTGGCTTTAGCAGGGGGACACGTCTGGCATTGCAAGATTTGAGTCCCTGGCGGCGCAGTGTGTTAGTGATGGTAGCCTTTGTTACTTTGGTCCCAGCTCCCTGCAGGTCATTCACTAGGTCCCCCCATATGGTTCTGGGATTTTTGCTCACAGTTCTTGTCCCACAACGTGGTGTGATCTTGCGTGGAGCCCCAGATCGAGGGAGTTTATCAGTGGTCTTGTATGTCTTCCATTATCTAATAATTGCTCCCACAGTTGATTTTTTCACACCAAGCTGCTTACCTATTGCAGTTTCAGTCTTCCCAGCCTGGTGCAGGTGTACAATTTTGTTTCTGGTGTCCTTTTTTTCAGCTCTTTGGTCTTGGCCATGGTGGTGATTGGAGTGTGACTGTTTGAGGTTGTGGACAGGATGTCTTTTATACTGATAACGAGTTAAAACAGATTCCATTAATACAGGTAACAAGTGGAGGACAGAGGAGCATCTTAAAGAAGAAGTTACAGGTCTGTGAAAGTCAGAAATCTTGCTTGTTTGTAGGTGACTAAGTACTTTTTTTACTGAGGAATTTACCAATTAATTCGTTAAAAATCCTACAATGTGATTTTCTAATTTTTTTTCTTCCCATTTTGATCTCCATATTGACGGTATACCTAGATGAAAAATTTAGCAGGCCTCCTATCTCTTATTTTAAGTGGGAGAACTGCCATTGTGGCTGCTCAATACTTATATATTTGCCAACCACTAGTATACATAATTAGTTAAGAAATAATAATATATTTTATAATTATATATCTAAATATAATATAATATATATATTAATTCAGTATGGAAGGTACAGTATATGCAACACTGCAGATTATTTTTTATTATTATTATTATTTACCGACTGTGCTTCATTATTCATATTACTGCTTGTCTACTTAACAACTAAATAAGCAAAATGCAAATGTGAGTCAGAATTATTTGATTATGTAAGAGGAAAGATACCACAGAAGATGCTTGGAACTTCCAAAAAAGTGTAGTTAGCTGCTTGTCAATAGTCAGTATATCATTTTGTGGTCATTACATTAGCTGTGTAATAATTAATTAAAAAGAAAAGAAAATGTATTTTTGCATGTCTATAAGATAAAGCAAGACACTGCTTACCAAGCAAACAGCCCACACACACACACGTGAGATTCCTGAATAAATATGAAACTTGCCCTTAACTGAAACGCCTACTCTAAGAAAAGCAATCAAACTGGTCTGTAACAAAGAAACAGGAACTATCTAGACCCATCCTTAAAATTCTCTCACAAACATGTTACCTGGACTCTTTGTCTGTGTCTCCAGTGCCATTCTCACAGGACGGTGACGGCAAGGAGCAAACTGAATCCCGGCTCCTGGGTAACAAAGTAGAGGGCATACACAGCCATGTCTCCAGATCAGAGAATTTGGAGTAGCTCAGCATTTCTAAAACACTGCAGTATAGGAATACAAAGACATATCATGTCAGTCGTGCTTTTTTAAATATATTACAGTAACAAATAGTGTATAATTTAAAATATATATGAAAAAAGAATGTGATCAAGTATATATATACACACACACACTTATAGTACCTGTCCTCTCCCATTCCTGGGATTTCATATTTGTGACAACCACATGGTGTTCGTGATTCCTGTGGAGCCAGCAGGCAAGTTTTCTCGGTCTCATAAGACATCTTGTGCCATTTCTGAGGAAAACAGAACAACCTGTTAGTGCACTGTATGCTGATCATTTTCTTCTACAGCCACTAACGAAGCCAAATTACACAGCCAATTATCCACATGGCTAATGTTTTGGACCTGAGGTCACTTGGCACAGGTCCCTGCTGGTGGTGCCAAACCGAATCTGGCAAATCAAGCCTGCACACTGTATTAATGCTCATACAGTACATGTCTTTTAAGTTTTAATACAAAATGTGAATTCTGTCCTGTCCTAACATTTTAAATATGAAATAATAAACGCAGAAATATGAAATGTTACCTTTGACATTTTGCTGTTTCATGATGAATTGTTTTACTGTTTACATTTTACTGAAAAGTCAAACCAGGCAGGTTCCATTGTGACAACTTACTCCATATGGTGTGACAGCATTTCGTGGTAAATGTTTAAATGAAATGAATCTTTTTCCCCCTGGGCAATAACGGTGGAAATGTTCAATTTTGTGTAGCTTTAATGTATGTTACTATACAGAAACTGACTTTCAAAAATAAACTATCATGATAAACATTCACTCCCTTAATCACTACAGATATGCCTTTGAGCAAATGAGCTTTAGCAGACTTGTGGTTTCTTTCAAATCTCCTCACACTTTTCCCATCACAACACTGTTCATATCCCACATGTATCCATCTTTAATTACTCCTCTTCCTTTCATATATCACCCCACCTTCACTGCAAATAGTCCAGTTGCTATGTACACTGTAAAGTTGACAGATTTTCACTCTACATCCAGTGCAGACAGCTTCACTGAATACGAACACGGACTCGTTTGGAAAAGGAGGGAATGTACCTCTTTGTTCTCCGGTTCTGGACTCAAGGAACCGCTGCGGATCCTCAGAACATCTGCATCCTCTTCCCGTAAAACCCTGAAACTGGACTCAAAACTTCCCGTTACGTGTCTTCCACTCGGGCGTAGTGAAAAGTCTAACTCCTGCGAGTGTATTTGGGAACAAAAGCTAAAGATTTCTGCAAAACTCACCAAATATGATCCCCGTTCGCCATCAGGAAGTGAAGGAACCCTGTCATCTGCTCCGAAGATATGCGCTTTTCATCTCTGTTCAATAACTATAAACTATGTTCCACGGAGTAATAGCCTATGTTTTGCTAACGACCGTATGAACGCTAAAATGTCGATTTTCGTTTAAACCCGTCCTGTCCAGATTTTTTGTGCTTGTCAGTGTAAGATAAGACAGGAAATATTTATGTAGTTATCCAGGAAAATGAGAGACTGCAATTATCTCACATAAACATCTTCATGTTGATGTAACCAAAGAACATCTCAGCCATTTCCACCAAACAACATGATGACTAGCCTCATTGATATACTATAAAGTTTTTGTACATTCATGAGAAATATGTAACACTGTTAATTCAACTACACACACACACACACACACACACAACCCTCTGCCAAACTAAGAGCGTCATGTGATTATTCACTGGTTTTATTAAAGTACTTTTTTTTTTTTGCAGGTTTTAGCTATTTCATTTGTCAGAAATATGCAGCTATTGTTAAAACTGCCTGTAAAAAGTTTTGTAAATTAATCTAAAATGCACTTTATGTGATAACTTCTAAATAAACTGATTTTACTCAAGTCAAATTAAGCATTAACATAGTGATTTTAAAAGGCTGGGAAGGGACATACTGTAAAATACTTCTGAAAATTAAATACATTTAATGCTGTTTTTAACCATTACAGTCCAAATAATATAGAATTATACATTTATAATTTATCTTCCATTTTACAGTTTGTGTCTTACTTGATCAATTACATGTAAAAGATCCTCAAGATCAGCAGACATTTCACTTTTAGATAAAGATTGATGCTTTTACCAAGTCATGTGAGTATGACACCCCTTTTAATATTTTCCCAGATAGTGGGCCCACTCACTCCCTGCGGATAAAACTTTTTTCCCTGTTAGTCACTATAAAGACCACATGAGGGAGCTTTAACCAATGCAAATCTTCAGATCTCCTTACTAACAGCTTCATGAATCCACCTGAAGTTTTTTCAGCAGACAAAAGTTATTTTCTGATAAATCAGAGATTTAGTGAGTCTCTAGACTTCTTCATGCATTACACAGATCACAAGAGCCCGAGCACAACACCCAGTAATGGGAGTGGGAATAAGATGAAAGAGGCAGAGAGCATTGAACATCTGTCTGTAATTGACGGCATGGCCAGGGAATCTAGGGGAGTGTGTGGCCTTACAGCTGTGGTGCACAGATTTGTTTTCGTTCCTTGGATACTGTGGCATCCTGGTGCTTCAGAAACTGACCCACCACAGGAACGATTCCGTATGATTCCAATGGATATGTGCAGTCAGTATGTAGAGGGTTAAGTATCAAAGTAGTCTTTAAAAGAAGAGAAACATATTGAAAAAAATACTTCGTTGCAGTCTGGTTACCACTCCAGGGCACCTATGCTTCATCTCATGGTAAGTCTGAAGCTTTATAATTTATGCATTAAACTTGCCGCATAATGACTGTAGTGAACTGGTAGCTAATTTACTAGATATTTTTGTAACTTTGCTGTTTTGTAATCTGCTCATACAATATCTTTCAAAAGTTTAGGGTCGGCATGATTTTTTTAATGTTTTTGAAAGAAGTCTCTAAACCAGGCGCTTTTATTCATCAAAAACATTAAAAACAGTATATTGTTAATTTTTATTAATTTAAACATAATATTTTTCTATTTTTAAATGTATTTTAAAACATAATTAATTTTAAGCGGAGCAAAAGGCCATTAATTCCAGTCTATAGTATCATACAATCCTCAGAAATCATTCTAATAATGTTTGATTTTGGTTCTAAATATACTTTTTCTTATTGTTATCATTACTATTATGTTCAAACAGCTGTGCTGCTTATATTTTTGTGGATTTTTTTTTGGTCAGATTCTTTTGATGATTGGAAAGGCTCAAAGGACAGCTTTTACTTGATAGAACTTTGAACATTACAGTAATTACATTTTTAGTTATTTTTCATAACTCTTAAAATGATAATCAGTATTAAAATGACCAGATTACAAACAAAGTGACTATATTACTTTTTTCATTCAGCCTATATTTTTAGGATATGATTATACTTTATAATATATATTATAAAGTATACTTTAGATATACTTTATTAATCTCCTGGGGGAAATTACAGCAATATAAAATAAATCTCAGTATAGGAACTATAGCAATAATATACAGCATCATACAATACAACTCAAAGCTAATCCAAAATATTATTGTAAAATTATTTTTTTAGTGCAAATATTGTACTTGATGAATGTACATAGTGAATGACTGAGCAAATTAATAGATAGCAATAATAAATAATACCACAAAGATATGTACATGGATGGATGAATCAATGAATATACATGAATAAATATAATAATTCACTTTTCATCTAAGGATTTGCAACAGGTTTACATAAAAAAATGGTTGTTATTTTTGATCTTAGAAATGCTGATACAAACTGAAACAATCTCAGCATTGTTGGTAAAGAGCAAGAGGAACCTGAAAATAACCAAGCAAATGTGAATTAAACATCCCAGCAACTTTCACTGGACCATGAGCGCTGATCATTCTGTGCGGAAGGGTTCAGCCCTGGTTAATGGAGCAGAGCTGGCCACAGCCACTGGAGGAGCGGAGGGGTCCTGCTCTCGCTGTACTCTTCCATTCGGTGTTGTTCTCCTGATCATTGGCGTTGCAGTCACAGCAGTGGCCTACAGCTGCAGCACCCACGGATCGACCATCTCCATTCTGGGACTTCTGCTCCTCACCAGTGGACTGTTGCTTCTGGGCTTCAGTGCAATATGCAGAAGATGCAGAATGAGAAGAAAAATGGACAAAGCGTGGGAGAGTCAGACTGACCTGGTAGAGAGTTTGAGGAATAGTTTTGATTAAAATATGTTTGGAAATGTATTCATTTAAATTCATTTGTCATTATAATTCAATTTAGTAAAATAAGATATTTTCTAAATATTCTGTTTTTTTAAGTGAAAAAATAAAAACATATTCAGCATGCACAATGCATGAGTTCTAGGCAAGTGCCTATGCTCGCTCATCAGGGGGGGCCAAACTCAATGAAGAGATATTTAATTTTTTGTTAGCCTACGACGGGCTATCTACAACAGTAAAAGAAACAAAACCCCAGAAGACATTGAGCAAATAAATATAACAAACAATAGGGTAAAAAATGACAAAGTATTTCCATGTCTTCCACCTTTTTTATGTAGGCTACGGAAATAACTCTTTCTTTCTCTTGTTTTCTCTCACAGACGAACACACACACGCACTCGCGCACACACGCTGAGACGCGACCAGAAACTTGTTGTCAGCGCCGCCCGTGAATTTATCAATAAAATAGTTTCGCAGCTGAAAAGCTACATGACTTTTCTCAGTAGCGAGGTTCTTGAAGCAGTTTAACTTAAAGATTCGCTATTAGTAGACGCTGCGGCTAAGTACGTTAGACTGCATTAATAACTGCATTAGCTGCACAACAGGCTACTGCTCTCAATGACATTGGATTTCCCAGTATGGAAGTTTTTGCAAATAAGCTACATAAAACATTTGTTCAACACACACCAGATTTCAGGACGAAACTGACAAATTCTTGTATGTGGTTGTGAGTGTGACTCCAGGCCGTTAAAATTATTAGAGAGATAATGCACTCCTGAAGTTATGTGGCCACAACGCTGCACCTATATGGAATGGTCTTTCTCAGTTCTCAAACTACATTAGATTTTTATTGATTGAACTCAAGCGCTTATTGCGATAGAAAACACTGTAACGGTTTCTACTGATTAAGAATAGTTTGTTGCTTAGGGTTGTGACTAATGTGTCCACCCCCCCCTATTATATTAATAAGGAAGGGGGGCCCAAAAAATAGTTTTGCCTGTCACGAAAAGAGGTAAATCTGGCCCTGCATGAGTTTGATCAGTGTTTTTTTTTTTCAATGAACCAGCAGTGTTTAAAGTTTCTAGAGAATCAGACTGACCCAGATCACATATTTGCATAAAAAATGCCCAGGTTTTGATTAAACTGTACAATGTGCATGGCATTTGAGGTTAAAACAATCTAATTTGAATGGAAATGTTGGTGACTTCAAATCACATAAAAACCAGAGCAGCACATTCATTCAGATTCCAAACAGATTATGCTCTGTGTCATGTATGCTTTGCATGGCCCCCATCTGTGACCTTCTTTTTAAGATCGCAGTTATTTTTTTAGTCCATCTGGTACCTTTACACTATAATCCTTGTCAAACCATAAACCTTGGGCAGGTGGTATGTGCTAGTGTTCACTGCACAGCTGTAAACTGTAATAGATGCTGATGGACAGATCAAAATGTGAATAGGCAAATGTTGCAACCCCAGATTAAGAAAAGCATTCTACTTTGTCTATCTCCTCCATTAACACAAACATCAACATGAACAATAGTGCATCCTTGGTTTACCTTTGTGTATACCACCAAATATCACATTTCAGTTTTATTTTTATTGCTGATACCTGTTAAAATTACTTATTTGTAATATTGCTTAATATTTTTTGTCACTTTTGTAGTGTACTTTGGCTTAAAATTCATTATACTTACATTACTACAGTATTTAATACACACACACACACACACACACACACACACACATTTAAAATACCTCCAAAGGCAGCTTTAAATCTGAGTCCCCAGTCTGAGTCTGTCCCCAAACACCTTAGATCTTTTGATTCAATACTAAATCATTATTTATACTTATTAATGCAAATTATTGTTTTCTGTTGCTGTTGTTTTTGGTGATGAAACTCTAATAATGACAAACAGCATAACACTTGATATAAATCCATAAAAAATGTATGAATGGCAAATTATATATATATATAAAATATATATTATATACGGTATATTATATATTTATATTATATGATATTGATATTATATATAACATAAGTTATATTTTCCCAAATTACCTTCAAAAACAACATAAATGTGCTTTTTGCTTAGTGTCGGTCACAGTCCTTTATGAGATAAAATGCCAATTGTTAATATATAATATATTAATAATATTATGAATTTCAAAATAATATGGGGCGGGGGGAAAATTCATCCACATTCCAAAATACTGAATCGCTTGGTGGGCTTGAGTGGGAGGTCACGGTCCAATAATACTGCATACCTACAATCGTTCATTACACATACACCCCACATTGACGTGCTCTTGGCAAAAGGACACGAGGTGGGACATGCTAAAAATTCTACTCCACCCTTTTACCGTCTCTGCATAATTTGGCCAAAGCCATCGTGCAATGTGCAGTTGGCAAAATAAAATGGCAGCTTAAGCTATTAAAGTGAGCATCATAATCATTGGCTGCAGGAATTCAAGTTTGGTGGAATAGAAGGGGAGGGATTAAAGTCTTTGAACTGCAGGGAGAAATCTCCACTCTGATCTCTGCACAGGGCCCTGCTGGTGCTCACTGGGATATCCCTACTACTGCAAGCTTTGCCGAAGAGCCCGACGGGAGTCCATGGTGCCCACATTTCTCTCAGAGCTCGGAGTCAGGGATGCAGCTTCGCCATGGGTTTCATGGAGTTTTACCTGGAGATTGATCCAGTCACTCTAAACCTTATCATCCTCATAGCCAGCTACGTCATCCTGCTTCTGGTCTTTCTCATCTCTTGCATCCTGTACGACTGCCGTGGCAAAGACCCTTCCAAGGAGTATGTTTCCGAGCCCCCTGCCCCCCAGCAGCAGTCTCCCATCCGGCTCGTGGTGATGCAAAACTCCCCGGCCTCATCGCGTTATAATGAGCAGAACAACACAGCTGCCTCCAGCTTCGCACCTCTGACCCCTGACATACGCGAGAAGAGGAGCACGCTGGTCTGACACATCCGCAGTCTGCTGATGAGGGACCCTCTCTCGTTTTTCCCATTTGGACACATATTCAATCTTCTTGAAGTTAATAAATGTTCAAATGTATTAAACCTAATTTGAGCTGAAACAGGTAAGATACAAATAGTTCTCACTGACCAGAATATATGACCCATTTAATGTTATTTATTTTTACTCATATTTGTCCAAGGTGCTGTCATTTGTACAATTTTGACACGAGAAATTGTTTTCATTATTAATAATGGGAACACCCAAAAAATATGTGGCATATTTTATTATTCAGTATGTTGTTTTAAAAAAAAATCTTTATAGATCTGTTATTTTGTGCAACCCTAATAATGACAAACAGGATAATGCTTTTTATAAACCCATAAAACATATCAAGTATTTTATTGAAAGGATGATTAATTTATTTAAATGATTAACATTTGAATAAAGTGTTCATTAAAAAAATATTTATTTAACATTACATATGTATTCAACATTATGTATATATTTAATAAAAATATAATTGCAATAGTATATATTATTGATGTATTTAATATTGCAATAAGTACTTTTGGGATCATGTAAATTACACTACAGAAATTACAAAAAGATTAAATAATATTAAAAGTAAGCCATTCTCCAACACCATTTTCACAGACATATTCCTTTTCCAGGTAGAAAAAAGTGGATGACACGCTGAATTCTTAATAATTTATGGCCATCAAGAGGAAGAAGGCCTTTGGTAGCACAGGGATTAACTGCAGCAACATCAAGTGTCTGTACTATTGCATCATCATCCGAGTAAACATACAAACCAAAATGGCCGTAGTGACGTAATGTTTTACGCACTATGGTCTTTGCTTTATCCAGATAAGATGGTTACATAAATACAGTACTGTGTAAAGTTGAATTCAAGTTACTTAAATGGTGAAATGCAAAAGAAGAGGAGTTTTTTTTATGGTCATTTTGCATCTATTCCTCTTTGTTTGGTCAAATGTTGCAACTTTAGCTCATGCCATGATTTTGATTTAATACTAAGAGCAGGACTAACTAAACTTAAAAGCTACTCAGTACACATCATTTGCTCTGTTGTGTGCAAATAGGTGCTTCAAATCACTTTTTGTTGGTTTGAATGTATCTCGTTGGCTCTATAAATGGGGCAGTCATCATTTTATGATATATTTTATAAACTATATGATCAGTTTACAGATATCTGCAGTATATTGCAATATATTTTGCTCTAAGCAGATGTGTAAACATGTCAAGAATTGATAAAGGAATTAATAGCTATTAAAAAGCATTAAAAAAGCAAGTAAATACCGTCTATGGTCTGGAAAACGTTTTGAATAAGGACCAGTGCAATTTTTGTCCCCTCAGATAATAGTTTTATGATTAAATAAACCCATTAAAGATAACCCAACAAGCCACTGAAGTTATTTTCAAATTAAAATTAGAGTCTTAGTTAGTTAGTATATTCTGTTGAATATAATGGCACATCTGCCATTGTTGATATCAATCTGGGCTGCTTCTGTCTTGTTTCTGACTTACATTTTTGTCTAGAACTATATTTTTATGTTACCATAACATACCCTGTCAAAAACAAATATAAAGTGAAACATCAATGTTTTTTTGTTTGTTTTTTAGTGGTCAGACATTGCAGGTATTTCTTATATGACATTTCTATAAGCCTTTTTTTTTCCCAATATGTTATTATTTTGATCTCCATTTACCACCTTTTTTTTAATAGCATTCACAATTAGAATTACGTAGCATGACCCTCTGACATTCACTGATAATACACCAAACAGCATTTGCCACTGAAGGCGCAGTCAATAAAACAGTCTTTAATAGTCTCTTCTCTTCTCTATTTCAGTGCGTCCATCTGCATTCATTAGTTTATTGTGGACAATTTCATCATGGAAATGGAGTTATTTTATCCTCTGGACACTGGATAGAGGCCAGTAGAAGACACAAGTGCGTACCTGAATAGAGCTAATGTCTGGACACGTGTACAGTCATAATGTAATCTGCTGTAGAAATGACGTGATTATGCAGGTTTGTCAAAGGCATGAATGTTGCCCAAGTAGTGTACAACACTAAGTATATAAGTTATACATTTTGAATGTGTTCGTTGTGAAGTTTGAATGTGTGTATTTGTAAATGTGTAAACATATAGGAATATTGTAAAGAATATATTTACAATAATATAATAATATAGTCTCATAGTAAACCAATTCATAGGAAATTCTAATTCAGTCGACATTGATGAAACCACTTGGCTACATGCAATTGTTAACAATGTAATCAGATGTAAAACATCTACAGTATATTTATGTATTGCATTTTTGCTTTTTTCCAAAGCAGCTTACTTTGCATTCTGTGTATATATTTTGCTAATAGGATTTATGTGTTCCCCAGGAATCAAACCCATGACACTGGCGTTGCTAGCGCTATGCTTTTGAGCAGTTGAGCTACATTATCTAAAATGTAATATATTTATGAAGTATAATAATAGATGTTATTTTATGGAAAAATGTAAAAAAAAAATTGTGCTAAATGAATTCAGATTTTTCAGCAAATAGATTTTGTTTGACAATCAAGTGGTAAAAAAGTGGTGAGATTTAATTCCTGATCTCACTAATATAACATTCAGAGAACTGTATTCTCAACAGAACATTTCTGAATAAAAGCAAATGAATTTTTCTAATCAGACTTGAGCATTCTTTTGTTGTATGTGTCTATGGCAGCTTCTTTCTGCCACAGATTAAAAAAAAGTAATTGTGACTAAAATTCAGATTTAGAATTCCGAGGAAAAAAAGTCAAAATTCTCAGAGCTTAACTTGCAATTTTTACTTTTTTCCTCGGAATTCTGAGTTTACATCTTTTTACTTTTTTCTTTAATCTTACTCAGAATTCAGAGAAAAATATCTCACAACCCAGACTTTTCTTCTCAGAATTGCGAGATAAAAAGTCGCAATTACCTTTTTATTATTTTTATCCCATGACAGAAACAAGCTTCCTTGTTTATCAGTATGGTAAAAGCTGTGCTAAAAACCAACTGCTCCTGAATCTGAGTAAATCCTGAATAATTTGTAATAATTCCTAACTGAATTTACAGAGAAAATAGGTCTACATACTAATCGCATGTGGCTAAAATTGAACACTGGGCCTCAATTGATCAGGGTCAGTTATCCTGCGTTGGTCATGAGCTGGAGAGGGCAAGCAAGGGTATGGACAGTGGAGGATAAGGATGTGACCAGTGTAAGGTTTGTAGTTCCTGTTGCCTGTCCTTTCTTTCAGATGGATTACAGCCAGGCTGAACGCAGGCTGGGATTAATGTTAGATCCCAATCTGCTCCCTCTGCATTTACAAATGGCTTTATATAACTCCTAGTCTATTTGATAAACGCCACATAATCCCACAGGAAGTCATCTGTGTTTGTCTGGAGTAAGAGGTTGTTTAGGCCACACCCAGAAGCAGCACGTACTGGAGGTCTGCTCTGAACACATGTCATTGCAGGAATGGAGTGACTGTCATGCTGTTGACAGGAAGCCCATTTTACAGCATGCTTAAGCTTTAGAGAGAGAGAGCATGACTGTTTGCGTGCATGTCAAAGGGATGTACTGCTTAACAGAATATTTTTTGGAATTAATGAATAGTTTCTATATATGGCCTACTTTGTGTATTATTATTACACCTTTATATATATTATATTATTATATACTATACACCTATAATGACAATGTAACCGCAGTCCATTTCTTAGATATGGTATAGAAATAAATAAAAATAAAATAATATATCATGACAATGTAACATTTAACATCTTTTAATTAAAAAAAATATTGTAAATATTTACTTACTATTATTATTATTAAAACAATATATATACATCTAAACATTTATATAAGTCTATACAGTATATATATATAATATATATATAAACTATAATATAAAATTATATCTATCTTATAATATATATAAATACTATTTAACCATTTGAATATATAATAATAATAAAATAATAATTAGAACATCTAAATGTTTATACATATATATTAAAACCTATATATATTAATATATAATATATATATTAATTTGTATAATACTAATTGTATACAACAATATTATTAATATATTTAAACATTTTAGATGTTATAATTATATTTTACTCTTATTCCCTATCCTATTGTATCCAAATTCGTTAAAATATTAAATATTATATTAAATAATTTGATTAATTATTTATATACATATTAAGAAAGACATTGCAAGTTCACATTAGATTTTCAATGTTTTTTTTCTCCCCATGCCTCTACAATGGACTAATATCAAATAATCATTTTCAGTATATATCTCCAACACTGATACATCTGTTGTTGAATAATGACATTGATAACGCCTGTGATGATGAAGATGTGTATAAAGAGCAATAAGAGTGTTTTTTTTATCTAATAGCGGAGCATTGATAACTGATTAGAGACACAAACAAGCATTTTTGGATAGACAGTGGTCTCTAGTGGTATATTTGAGAATAACATCTATCATGTTTCAATCTTCCAGCAGTTTCAAATCACAAGAAGTTTCTTACAATTATTTGGCCCTTAATGAGCTCGTAGTGCAAATTAAGCCTTTGTGAAACCTTGAAAGAAAGACTTTAAATATTTATAATACAGCACATTCATATTTCACTCATTAAACACATCACCAAATATCAGCTTTTCAAAAGCTTTTTATTTTCATTAAGAGCAATGAAACAGGAAAATGGAACCAAAAAGGACCACAGCAGACAACATATTGCAAATATTTAAGTCAAATAATCATCTGAAGAAAGAATGTTCAAATTTAAACATGCTGTATTTTAAATATATATACAATGATTGACAACATTCTATTCTATGTAGCGCTCTTTTACCAAGTTTGGCAAATAATACCATATTTCATGATTGTACATCACAACCAATACATGAAAAATATTGACAATATAATTTAACAACAAAAGAAAAAAGTGTTGATATTGATGCACATAAAACTAAAGTGCCTGTATAAGAAAAGGTAAAGAAACTACGATCGCATGTAAAGTTCATGGTACTAAATGTATTATATCAATGCCCATATACAGTTACCTGTAGAATTTAGAACTTTATTCCATAGAGTTTGAAGCCTATAAACATACAGTATACATCAAATTACATAGATATATATTCAGAAATTCATATGAAAATACTGTACAAAAACAAGAATAACTTTGTAAAAATGTTTAATTGCAATATGATAATATAACCTTATTGTATTTCATATCATTTGGTCTGTAGTAAAGAGTGATAGACATAAAATACACTGCACTACATTCATTTCACAACTGACCAACAAAAGGCAACATATCTGTATCAATATACTCTAAATACCAGGTTGCCTCTTTGCGTCAGCAATAAGGGCATTGAGACCTTGTTCAAAATGCGTTCCTTGATCAGTTTGAACATGCTAATGCAGAATAAATGACGCTCTGTGCTGAATCTGACGTTCTACCTCAACTAAATTAGCTTCCCAGGGTTTAAAGGGATTGGGTGTGGACTTTTTAACTGAACTTTCAAATCAGCATAAACATACAGTATATCTTTCATATTCACTGAAATGAAAGTCATTTACAACATACACCAACAAACAACTACTGGTTCATAATAAAGTAACAGGCAATTTCAATCATGTGGCACAGATTTCCTGTAGCTGGCATCTTTATTTCATTACGCTTTGGAATATAAACAACTTGATTGTCTCCTTTCTAATAAGGATATACAGATATTTCGTAATTATGGTCATATAGAATTACTTTATGAATTCAAACTCTCAAATCTTGCTACATTCTGTTCTGTCTGTGAGAATATTGTCTTTACGATACAAAACCTTTATGTGCCCGAAGCAGCTATGCACATGTACCCCTCTCATACACAACACAATGGGTGTCTGTAGTGGAACAGCAGAAGATCCACTAGCTCAGATTTAACTGCTAAATTATGACAAATCATCGTTTGTGGACAAATGCTACAACACAGTAAAATAATAAGTAACACGATCGCAAACAACGATGGCTTTGTTTGCGATAACAAATAGAGAAAGACAGTGGGTAGACCTCTAAAGTAACCACACAATGAAATGTTTCTGCCTTATAAGGTGTCAAGAACAAACTGAGGTGAGGGCTGGCTGGAAAACAGGCCCAGTGTTTTTGACTTTAATCCAAGAATATTGTCTTTCGAATTAGAAGTGCATGGGTGGGGGAACTTGAGGAGCACCCGGGTGGTCTCACAGAGGGCCGTGTTGAGCTTCATACTTGGTTAAGACATTTTTACACCGCCCCAGCTCTCTCCGTAGGTCGGCAACTTCCAGTCGGAGAGCCGCATTCTCTTTCTCCAGGAAACCAGCCCGGATGGCAATCTGATTCTCCTTTAGGCGCCGAGCGTCCCGTGACCTCTTGGCGGCCACATTGTTCTTTCTGCGCCGTGCCCAGTATTTTTCATCCTGCTCAAAATATGCAGAATGAAAGGGTGGGGAAGAGGCGGAGCGCCTTGTTACATTATGTCAAGATTTCTCTGATTATTTAGTGTTTTTAATGGTTATGTTAACCCTATAAAGCCTACTGTATCATATGATGCACAAAATTCCTCTAAATTATCAACATGATTAAAATTTAGCTGAAAAACCTATTGCTGAAAAAACTTCTGTTGTCTGATTGATGGCTTATTTATTTTTTAGCATCATTTTTAGTTTTATAGTCATTTTGTAAAAATGTCAGCCTTCAGGTCATGCACTATAAAAAGATTTTTCGTAGTTGTAAATAAAATACATTATTGGAGTACTTTTTACAAAAAAATGCTTTTTCAATCTTTCTACTTCAAAATTTCATGTTTCATTTAATGTGTTTCTAGCCATTTCTGAGTCAAAATTGTTTCTACACCATTTTTTTCAGTGTGGTACTTTTTTATTTTGCTTTTTTTGAAGTAAACCTAAGTATACACTTTACATTGTATTATGTCAAGATGAAAACTTATTATTATTTTTTTTTTAGAAATAATACTCTTAAAATGTGACTAAAACTTCTGACTAAAACTGTGGCTTTTTTCATCCTTAATTATAAGCTCTATATTCTGCTATATCATACTATTTGAACCATAAAAGCCTGACATATAAAATATGATGCTTAACAAAAAACATCGTTTTTGGATTTTGTGTCAAGTTTCCATAAGCAGCTCAGTTTAAAAAAAAACTAAAGAGATTTTTTTGGTCTATAATTTCATATATCAGGCCTTACAGGGTTAATAGTTTCGACACAACTAATTTAGATTTACAAGAACAGAGGATTATGACAAATTATACCATATTTATAATTGACAGGACAAGCACGAGAGAAAACCAACCATCATTGTTAATGACAAGTTTTCTCATGCATTCGCTGCCGTGCAATCAGCTTTGAGCAATTTACTACTCTGCAAAGCTGGGTAGGGATCCACTTCTATTTGAACAAATAAAAAACGGCAAATCCTTTAATCCTAAACCCAGCAGAACTGGAGCGATACCAGGAAAAAGGAAGATCACGTGGGCCAGGCCGCCAAAGGATGAATGAACGGACATAAGCTTCTTAGCAAGAACCTGTTGCCCAGCTGGTCAATGGTGAAGGGAGAAACGGGTGACCAAACATACTCTGTTGCGGACTGAAAAACTAGACCCAAGTTACCTTCATATCATCAGGAAAGAAGATTTTGCGTGCTTTCTTGATCATAGGCTGAGGTTTCAGCTCCTCTTCGGAGAACTTGCGTTTGCGTGGGTCGAAAACCTCCTGGCCCGGCACGCTGGAAAGAGCGAGGTCTGCTGGATCGGGCTCGTAGCTCACTGGTATCTGAATGGCCTCTGGGTCTACTGGACTTGGTGTGTTACGTGATGGAGGCAAAACTATGAGAGGAAAAACAACCTATTCATTGCTGACTCCATGGTGTAAGTGTAATTCAGTGGTATTGTATTGTGTATTGTAACAGATGGTGAAACAGCTGTCATGAGCATTTCATTCCACTAGGTGGTGCACCAGACATTAATAAACAAAGTGCAAATAAAAAGTACTGTCAGTACTGTCTATTTGTGCATACATTTCATGTAAATTCAAAAATCATAAATATCAAATATATAAAGTAGCACAGTCCGTCCAGAATTTAATTATTATCATTCACCATTTATATACTTAATATGATAAATTAACAAAACTGCTTTTAAAATTAGTTTGAAAGACCTAACTGAACAAGAGATCAATTTTCCAGATACAAAATCCAATTCCAAAACTTCATATAGTAAAAAAATATATAGATATTGCACACAAATATTCAGTCAAGGAAAAGAGTCACCAGTTTGCAAATTTTAGTCAGAGGAAACTTAGCTGATCAAGTCTATCTGAAAAAAAATAAAAGCAAATGAAAATCAGTTTGTTCACTTGACCTGCTTATTTATTTTTTTAATGCATCAGAAAATAAGAAAATCATCTAGTTTTTCTTGTCATCAGACAAGCACCCAGAGAATGTATGTGGATTTTATTATTATATATTTATTATTATAGAACAAAATAATGTGTCAAAGAATAGGACCAGAGCAGCCATACAGAGGAAAGCTATACCTCAAACTCCAACACACTCTCATTAACCCCCCATTTTTAGTTTCCCATTTACCACCCACACACTATCATATTTAGACAGTGACATCTGACCCAGCTTAACATCTTTTCCAAGGGACTTTTTTTAATCTTTGGAGCAGAATGGACAACAGTAGGGTCTAGAATTGACACTGTGGGACACAGAAACTTTTGTACCTGTTCTGCCCGGGCTGTGGAGGCAGTTCTGAGGAACCATGCCCATATAGATAGAGGTCACGGCCTGGCTGCTGAGGTCCATGACTGAGATGGGGCCCTGAGGCATTGAAGCCTGCTGCTGCTGCTGCTGCTGGTGATGGAGGCTTTGGTCATGTTGTGCGGGACTAGAGGGGATGCCATTTTCAGAGAGAAACTCCTCAAGGTCCAAATACTCCAACTGAAAGTTGTCTCCATCATAAGACAATGTTTTATCCCAGAGCGTTGGCCCTAAGAAAGCTGACTGAGGAGCATTTCCTTCTTCCTCCAGATTTTTCACCTTCTCTCTTTCCTTCCCAAAGCCTAAAAGAATATTACCATTAGTTAACACATCAAGTTGTGAGCCATTACAATTCAGTGTTTTTATACATATAATTTTTCTTATAAAAATATAGTTCTTATAGCTGCAATCTCATCTATGCACAGTAAATAAATCCATTTCACATCCATTTAACTTCTTGCAATGATTTTTGCCATTTGACTTACTTTTTAAAAGTTTTAAGTTTCAACACAAATTTCTTCATTGTTAATACTCAAATTGGTAAAAAAAAATTTAATTAATTGAAACTTACGTTTTATTTTATGTATTTATTTTTGTAGAGCATTTAAGTTAAAACTTAAATCATTATTCAATCAAAATTGTATGTTTTACTGATCAAACACTGTCTTTGATGGCATTCAAAAATGAAAAAAAAATGTGAATGTGTTTATAAAGTTATTATTCAGAACTGTAATCTCAGTTATGCCATCTCAAAAGTGAAGTCTATTCATTAATGAGACACTTAACATGATCGAACAAAAAGTTGAAAGAATATTCAAAACAGCCAAAACAAATAGCTATTTATTCTGTAGACTGCAGCAGGAATCAGATGACAGCTCTTTACAGTAAAACTAACAGCAAAATTATTATTCTCCATACTCTGCAACATAACAAAATGAAAGCTTTGATCACCTTCATCTTGGTGCAAAGGTACTTTCAGAGGTTTTTCCAGGAGCGCCTTCAAAACACCGTTAGTTTGCGGAGGTCGGAAAGCTGGATTCATTGTGAGCTGTCTGGACATAATCTCTTTTATTCCTTGCAGAAATTATTTTTAAATATTGAACTGAAACGAAAGGCTATATAGAACAGCGTTCATTCGACTAGTAACGGCAAAAATAGACCCTGCTCTGCAGCACCGGCATAGGAGGCTTGAAGTGCTCGAGTGTATGTGTGTGTGTGTGTGTGTGTGTGTGGAAGAAATGTGATGATCATGACCATGTGTCAAGACTGAGGCATGTGACGTCAAATATTCAGAGGCGGAGTTTACTTTTGCTCCACTTGCTGGCAGTTTAGAGACTGTGTTGCCATATCCTCTAATCATTATGTTTTCCATATTTTATATTGCTTTGGATAAAAAGTCTGCAAAATGAATCAATGTAAAATTAATTTTTTTATGAAGGCGCATGTAAATACAGGCAGTTGTGGGATGTGTATTTTTTAGAATGCACTCCTAAAATTTTAGTATTTTAGGGCCAAAGTTAGCTAGTGCAGAACTGGGGTGTGAAGACAAGTGAAATACTGCACCAGTAAAATATTTCTGATAAATCATTGTCTGATAAGATTACCGTATGTCGATCTGAGAATCATTTTCCGATATTTCAGCAATCTTGTCATATGTGTGATTTATTTTAGCTGTTTAGAATCAGAGCAAGCGATACCAATTGATTCACAGTTCACTCATGCACTGAATCGTTTGTGGTTTCTCACTCCACAGTAGAAACGGGATACTATGAAGTGAACGCTGGATGAGGTGGATATTAACCCACAATCCATTGTAGGAAATAAAACTAGTTTGTCAGCGATGAAGCAGTTATATTTGCGTGTACAGCTTGTGAATGACTATGTACCACAGATAAAGACAACTGTATATCCGTAACAGTATCAAAAAAAGAGAATAGGGACTCTTTTTTCGCGGGGGACCTACAATACTCATGAAAAGCTATAAACGCCTATGATGCGTAATGAGAGGATTTAAAGGGGTGATGCGATTTCAAGTTTTCCTTTCTCTTTGGAGTGTTACAAGCTGATTGTGCATAGATAAGATCCCTGAAGTTGCAAAGACTAAAGTCTCAAAACCAAAGAGATATTCTTTATCAAAGTTAAGACTCTGCCACGCCCCCCAAAACGGCTCGTTCTAACACACCCAAACATGTCTACGTCACGATGTGGGAATATTTGCATAATGCGCCCAAATGTGCACGCAAAGAAAGAAGGCGTGGTTTCAGTAACGCAGTTAGTTTTGAAGCAGCATGTCAGGGAGACGCTGTGTTTCAGTGCGAAAGCAAAAGCACCTTATTTGACCTTCTGGAAGTAGATGCATTTAGGAATCATTAAGATCACTTACAACAGAACAACAATGCATTTCATGGACGACCGTTTCGTGAACCTAGGAGAGGAGGTAATTCTGACTTTGCTATGACAATCTGGCGCTCCTGAATCAGCTACTGTTTTGTTATTAAATTAAGTATTTGCTATTGACTGTTCAAAAAAAAGTTTTGCGCATCGTGTGTGTGTGGTGTGCATGTTGGGAAAGTTACTTTTAAAGTAATGCATTACAATATTGCGTTACTTCTTTAAAAAGTAACTAATTACGTTACTTATTTACTTTTTATGGAATGTAATGTGTTGCGTTGCTTTTGCGTTACTTTTTAAATTTGGACAGGGCTTGCTTGTTTGTTTTTTAAAATAAAAAAGTTATATTTTAGGCAAATATAAAAGCCTCTTCACACCAAAAGTGAAATGAATACGCCTCAGGCTGACGGGGAAAGTAAACTTACGTCCGTACAGTAGAACGCAGAAAAATAAATTTCAACACAAAAAAGACCACACAATGTTGGTCTAGAGAATTTGTGCTTATTCGTCGGTGGAACTGATATCGAAGGTCAGAAGCAAATAGGAATGGGATTAATACATAAAGGAGTTTGGTTGTTTAACTTTACTTATTGCAGTTTGCGTCATATTCTGGTTGCAGTATTTTTAGTCATTTTGATGAATATGAATCTGTGTTTTTGTGAGTGCGATGAATTAATGCATATTCATATTTAAATTAGAACTACAGTAACATCTTCTGATATCTCTCAACATGGGGACAGGAGAGCTACCAATCAATAAATTGGGGGAAAAAAGTAACTTACGTTACTTATTTGAAAAAAGTAACTCAGATATTCTCTTGTAAATTAAAAATAATGCGTTACTTTACTAGTTAATGAAAAAAGTAATCTGATTAGTAACTCGCGTTACTTGTAATATATTGCCCCCAACCACTGTGTGTGTGTGTGTGTGGAGAGAGAGAGAGAGAGGAGAGAGAGGGAGAGAGAGAGAGAGGCAGAGAGAGAGAGAGAGAGAGGAGAGGAGGAGAGAGATAGAGAGAGAGAGGGTCACATCACAGTGGAGGCAACTGTCTTAACCGTGGCTTGTGTACTGCAAACATACCAGCTTCATCACTGTGTCTGTCACGCGACTCTGTTCTGTTCCCGTTTCGGGCTCTGTCTTTACATTTATTTTGAAAGATAAAGATCGCGATTATGGTAAGGGGCGTTACAACACGAGTGCTTGCGGTGTTCGGCCAATAAAAATGCACTGGGTCAGCTGGCCAATAAGAGCAGACTGCGCTTGTCAAAGGAGGGGATTTTGTAGAAAACGAAGTGTGTGAGAGAGGCGGGGCATAGAGGACTTAAAATAATGTACAGTATTTGAAAAAAGGCGTTGTTGAACATTAAAGCATGTCAAACTTTGTTTACCACCAAACTAAACACAATAATGATCCTTTAAAAAAGTCAGATGACCCCTTTAAAGTAAGTGGTTTAAAATATGTTTTCTGAACACAATTTGTTTGAACAAATGTGTACATTAATTTCGTTTGCAAAGTGGAGTTTATACCAGGGGTGTCCAAACTCGGTCTTGGAGGGCCATTGTCCTGCAATGTTTAGCTTCAACCCCAATTAAACACACATGAACCAACTAATCAAGCTCTTATAGGCATTCTAGAAACTTACTAGCAGGTGTGTTGAGGCAAGTTGGAGCTAAACTCTGCAGGACACCGGCCCTCCAGGACCGAGTTTGGGCACCCTTGGTCTAAAACTTGTTTCATGGACATATAGTTGCTTATGTTTCTTGAGAGATCTGGCAACACAGTTTAGAGTTGACGTTTTGCACTTGTAGTGGAGTTACTGCAACATCAACTTGCTAATTATGAAAAGTAATTTAAATAAATAAATGAACTAAATATTAATTGAAGATTTGATAGCTTTAATTTACATTTTTTTTTTGTTTTTTTTTTCTTTTTTTTTTTTTTGGTGAATGAAAGCTGAAGACGGAGTGATGGAAACTGCCACTGGAAGAAAGGAAGTTCCCATCACATTCACGTACACGCGGTGGAAAAATCAAAAGCTCACAGTCAAATAAAGGGGTGTGGCTTATGCTGAACAGATCGATAACTGCTTTAGTTCATCTGAGCAGCACTTATGAGAAATGATTTTTAATGAATTTTAAGCATAAAGTTATCAAACACACGTAGTTCTGTCATTGCTGAATATCTCATGTATTAAAGAGCATTTTCTAATTTTACTCATAAAAATGCAAAACGAGGAGACATTTTTAGTGTCTCAAACCTTGATATAGCCTAATATTCCAATATTTGCCTGCTTCAAATAAAAGTAGTTTAGAAATCTAATAATTATCCAATTTCGTGTGAAAAAGATTGCTGTTGTTACGACCTACTTTATTTTTGAATTTATTGTGTTTATCAGATTTAAGTTACTTGTTCAAAATAATTATTATGCCATCACCATTAACACTACAACCATCATTTCATTTAGGTTAAACTGGATTTGGAGAGGATGATTGTATATCAAGTTATTTTGAAAAGGTAGGCAGTGAGTCAGTCAGCATTTGGAGGCTAAAATCAATATGCAAGGGAGGAAGGCTTAAAAAAGTGTTTTCAAATGACTGTGCAATATTTTTGTTATTCTGTACAGTCTGTTTTTTTCTCTCCAGAAGTTAGCTATTATTAAATCTATAGCATATAATACAATTCTAGATGTAATATATATGACCATTCTCATTATATAGGTGGTTATGGTGCATCAACTGAACAGAGGGCTGTGACCTACTGTTTCCAAGGATGCTCACATAAACAAAGCATAAACGCCCTTGTTGCGTTTGATAAGGATCACACCGATACAGCGAGTAACATCAACTTATCGTATCTTTTTACTTAACCTCTCTGTTTCAGACCCCAGTAAACGAACACATACATTGGTCAGACATGACAGAATGCTTTCAGCACAATCAATTAAGGGGAAGCGCCTACCTGTTATTCCTTGTCAAGGCTGATCCATATACTGTATATTGTTACCTATTGAAGATAAACGGTCAAAAAAGACTAGTGTACATAAATGGACAGTAAATGTAAGTGATTTTTCGAAACACCAACCTGAGTGTAAAAAGGCAAATGGATTTTTATATCAAGAGTCCTATAGAACTTGTCTTTCTTCTTTTTTGTTACCTTGGCAACCAGTTGCTAAAGCAATCAGATGTGACGTTGCTTTGCAGAAAAGTAGGCCATGACTGGCCACTCCTCCTTTAATTGGAAACAACTAACCCACATGTTGTAACATGTGTCTGACAAACTGGAAACAGATTGCAACTAGTTAGATGGCAAGTAGACCTAAACAGAAACTGCAATTGCTCTCTAGAAAAGTTCATTATAATTACTGTCATCTTATGAAATTTTGATAGGAGAGGTTGTACCAAAACTTCCTAATGATGTCTGGGTTATTCATTCCTGAATTATGCTCTTACGCATATTAACAATCTTGGACTGACATAATCAAATTGCTAAGTCCTTAGCACAATGACGAGATTTTCACTTGTGAAAGAAAGTCATATGGTCTGCTTCAGAATAGATCATACCTGTTATTATCAGTGTGTAACTGTCTAGTTCAGTAGAATTAAAATCAGTGAAATAATAATAATTATTATTATTTTAGAGGACATTTCGATGAGAATGATTCTGTCCAAAAATGTCATATACTATACTGCAGTGGTTTTCAATCCTGGAGCTGGGGAGCCACAGCACTGCACATTTTATGTTTCTCTTTTCTGACACGCTTAGTTCAATTCAGGGAACTCCTTCCTAATGACCTGATGATCTCATGATTTCAGGTGTGCTTAATAAGATGCACAGTGCTGGGTCCCCAGGACCAGGATGAAAACCACTGATATACTGTATGAAAACATAAAATATATAATGATGCTTTTAAAACAATAATATCAACACACTTTGGTTGAAATGAACATGAATGTTTAGTATTATTTATAATGCTAATTATGGAAACATGTTTTTACCATGGGAAAAAAATTAAAACGGTTATTTGATCTCACAATTCTGACTCCCCTCACAGTTATTAATTTACATCTTGCAATTCTGACTTTTTCGCAAAATTCTGAGTTTGCATCAAGCAATTGTTACTTTTTTTCCCTCTGAATTCTGAGTTTACATCTCACAATTTATTGGCTACACTCTTAAAAATAAAGGTGCTTCACGATGCCATAGAAGAACCTTTTTTGTCTAAATGGTTCCATAAAGAACTTTTAACATCTGAAGAACCTTTCTGTTTCACAAAAGGTTCTTTGGGGTGAAAGAAGGTTCTTCAGATTATAAAAAGGTAAGAAAGAGATGGTTCTTAAAGAACCTTTCACTGAAAGGTTCTTTGGGGAGCCTAAAATGGTTCTTCTATGGCATCGCTGTAAGAACCTTTTGAAGCACCTTTATTTTTAAGAGTGTATTTATAGTTTATTTTACTTTTCCATGAAATATGGGTGCAATGTTTTTAAAATGCATTTGCAGCAAGTCTTTGGAAAGTTTTCATTTTTTCCAATACATTTTGCTTTGTGGTTTTCTTCTAATAAACTTAGGTTTAACTAATTATTAGTTAATTAAAAATGCTTTTTTCTTGAAGGGACTATTTTTTTGTATTAGATGCAAAAGCTGCAAGCAGACATTTATGTGATTTAAAATTTAATGGACTCATCTAACAGGGGGGGGGGGGAATCAATATTTCTTGCCTAAGGTGTGAAGTGCAAGTGAAGTGCACACTCAGCCTGAAATAGACAGACCCATCTAATATTCTTTCAAAAAGCAAAAATGTGCAGGATTTTTATCAGTTGATCTTTAATAGAACCACAAAAGTATTCACACATTACAGGAAAAACATATGTCTTCATGATCTACGTAAAGAGATCTCTGAGGCTAACTTTACGCTGTTAGGCAGAGTGAATTCACAACAAAGCAAATGTGCCATGTCGTATCATTTTCCAAGAAATTATACACATAAGGCTTAGGGTATGTTAAACTCACATTTCTAACGGAAACGCAGAACTAATTGCACATGCAAGAGAAGACACTTTCACAGTTATGCATAATGAACGTCACTAAGGATAACAGCAGAATTAAAAATGCGCCTTTATATGGAGAACAATTACATTATAGTGAACTGAAGAAGTGTCTCACTCTCAGTGCTGGTTCGAAGACGTTTGTGAAAGTAAACAAATTCCTGTTTCAACAAATCTGTGAACAAAAGTTTCAGAAAGTGGATCAAAGTGGCAGCAAACACAAGCCAAATTGAATTGAATGAACATCACAGAAGCAGTCCATCTAAGTTCCTGCTTCACCAAAGAGGCCACGTCCTTTGACTTCAAACAAGTGCAATTATGTTTGACTTTTTCTGAAAATCTGAAAACAGATTGGGCCTGTCCATTGTTTTTTCTCAAGGTACAAAATAGACAGAGATGAGTGTATAACATGAGGGGAAATTCCTAAAATGTCAGAAAAACAGTGGACAGACACAAAAACAGGGAAAACTCAACTGTGAGTTCTCAACCCATCAAAGAGCTTAGGAGTATTTGGGATATATTTGCTGCGTATTTCAATATCAGTTAGATTTTCATTTAATGTAGTGTAGTTTTTTTTTTAATCATATCACTTCATGTTTATATGCTGTGTTTAGGTTGTTTTTCTTTTTTTACCGAACAGTTGGACAGAAAGTGGGAGAAGAGTGCACAGTCTTCGGAATTAGTCTAGGCTGTGGATTCTGGAGAGTTCATGGTTTCGTCATTTGTTCCTGGTTCTGACAGACCCAAAGATCTTATTACAGGGTGCGTCCATGATGTTGTCTGAGTTACATGACTGGAGGAAAAAGAAAGATTTATTTAATAAATGACATCCCCAAATGAAAATAATTTTGTATTAAAAAAAACAATAACCGAACAATAACAGTTTGGGGTTAGTAAGGTTTTTTAAATGTTCTTTTAAAAAGTATTTTGCTCACCAAGGCTGCATTTATTTGTTTAAAAATACAGAATAAAGAGAAGAGTAATATTGTGAAATATTATTACAATTTAAAATATTTGTTTTCTATTTTAATATATTTTAAATGCAATTAATTCCTGTGATTGCAAAGCTGAATTTTCAGCAATCATAACTCTAGTCTAGACTTCAGTGTCACATGATTTTTCAGAAATCATTCTAATATGCTGTTTTGGAAGCATAATTTTTATTTTTTTTTTTAACAACGCAAACATTTTTACTGTCACTTATGACCAATTTAATGCATCCCTGCGGAATAAAAGTATGAATCCTTACTGTCCCTAAACATCTGAGACGTGCATGGGACATTGTGTGTGTACAGGTGACTGTTGTGGTGCTGGTGAGGGTGTAATAGAGAACGCTGGACTCATAGGTGTGGTTCTCATGTTTTGAAGGGCACTTCATAAGTTGTTTGTACAGCATGAGATAATGGTTTTAGCTACAGTAAACATTCAATAGGTACTGTACATTAAAAAGAACTGCGCTTCTACAACCAAATATTCTGAACAAAATTGCAGATATTGCTGTTGCGCTTTGAAACCAGCAGAATTTTCATATTGTTATTGACCATATTTATGTAACCTCTTGATCTCTAGAGGTTACTTAATCTCCCCTTCCCATGAGCATGTTCTTTCAGTTGCATATCTTTCAAAACAGTCCAGTTTAATATTGCAGACATCCATCACTCTTTTGAGAGTTTTGAAGTCGCACGCAAAACTGTTATTTACTTTTGTGAAACAAGGCAGAAACAAAGGAACTGGTTTTGTGAATGTATTTGAAGTGTCTCATAACTTACTTTACGTAGTACTTCACTCCATCTGCAGTGTACGCCTCACCCCAGCCAAAAGGTAAACCTGTGAATGAAAACAAAAAAACAACAACAACAGAGAAAATCAGATATCCTAGTGACCGTGAGAATTTCCTGGCAACTGGATGAAATGGGGTCGTAAATGAATATGCTAAGTGTCCCGGGCATATCTGCATAATTCGAAAAGCTATTTTCATAAAAAATAAGGAATGTACAGTGAAAGTATAAGAAGCATCAAATGAGGGCAAATCAGATTTGCTTCCATTGGATTTGGATTTTGGTTTAAAAACTCCATCCGCGCACACACGTACACAATTCCCCACATGCACTTTATTTCTTTGATGCACAGCTTTGGATAGAGGACTGATGTGTGGCAGGTTGTAATTAAAGAACGTCAGCCAATAAAACGTAAACAGACACTATTGAAGGCTCAATTAAGGCACAGGCTAGAATCTTATTAATATGTGCCACCATACTGGTAACAAATCCCTGACAGAATTTGATCTTGACACTCCCTCTGTACGTGCAGGAAGTACAATTGACAGTAAGTCTGCTGGCATACTCAATGTCCTGACATAACTTTATAATGGGTTTCTCTTCAGAAATATGATCTTGTTAAAAAAAAAAGTTTTTATGAGGAAAAGAATACACAGAGTATCCCACTGTCTAGATTTCACACACAATCAACATTTTGACAGGAAAGGCCAAAGAATAATTCATGCCGTCTCAAATTTCTACAAACAAATGTCCCTGGCTACATGTAATTTAGTGCCTATGGGAATTTACAGTAAATGTTGTGTGTCTACATTTGAACAAATGAGTGGAAAATGCATGGAAGAAATTTTGGCTAACAAATACGTTTTCAAACCATTTATCATTGGCACTGGCCATATCTTTAACATTTATTATTTTGTATATTAACTTTAATATAGATTTAAATTGATTGTAAAAAGAAGTAAGAAAATATAAGAACATGTAAATGTTTTTTAGAGGGGGGGGGTAATCAATTTGAACTGTTTGCAAATTATATTTTTATTTTAAAACATGCACACATTTGCTTTTATTTGCATGCCTAATATGTCGAAAACTAAAACAGTAACGTTTCGTCTTGTCACATTCAGTTATTAAAAATCATATAAATCATTCTGCCTAAATACTGATTTCAAAATGGTGTACTTTGCCTCACTTGGTATTACTGTTGGTTGTTTCTATTGTAAAACAATTCGTCCTGGTAATGGCCAAATAACTGGGCATTCATGTGCCTAAACCTCGGTGTATCATACCTAATTGTTGGCTGTTTTCTTTAAAGAAGTCTTAAGGAAAAAAGTGATTTCAATCCTCATTTCATAATAGTTTCCTAGAATATAAACAGAGTGTTGTTTTCTAAAGCTTGCATTCATATATATTTTGAGCGGCCATCAACTCAAGTCTTTAAATTCTACAGCTTACTGATTTTTTTGGGATTCTGTTTTTTTGTATTCAGCATTCTGACGTATCGTCTCGGTTACGTATGGTAACCCTCGTTCCCTAAAGGAGGGAACGGAGACGTCACGTCGGATGACCGACGAAATTGGGATCTCGCTTAGAGGGACCAATCTACTTCGAGTGTAAACTAAACGAGCCAATGTACATTGGCATGTGATTATTGCATCCAGATGCTGCTGATCACAGCTTGAGTATAAGTAGGCAGCTGGTGCAGCGTATATTCAGGTTTTTGCTGAGGAGCCGAGTCGGTGACCCGGCCACTCAGCGGTGGTGGTACAGGAGCTGTGGCGACGGGGCGTGACGTCTCTGTTCCCTCCTTCAGTGAACGGGGGTTATATATGTAACCGAGACGTTCCCTTTCAATCGGTCACTCTCGACGTCACGTCGGATGACCGACGAAATTGGGATACTACCAAAGGGCCACAGCTACTGCCCCTTCCAGTGTCCTGTGGAAGCCACCTGCACCCCTACTTTTTGGCGTAGGCCAGGGCTTCTTCACAAGAGGACCAGCTCCTGCTGCTATGGAACTACCCACTGAGTAAGACTGGATAACACTGGGAAATGTACCCGTTCCACTTGGAACAGGGACTCTGTGGAAGCCCCATCCTGCCCGAAGGAGGTTTCGGAAGCAATACACATATGGACATCCTTTAGGTGCATATGGAAGAATGGAGGTTATTGAACCCTCTTGGAATGGCAGAAGTCTGCCGGGGAAACACGGGCTCAAGGCTATACCGTGGACTTTACACATATGGATCCACTTAGGTCTTACATATGGAACCCAGCCTTCTACCGGTTCTCGAGGATTCAACGAGTGAAGGCCTGGAGCTGGACGCTCCGCCACGTCTGGCTGCCGGGGGGACGGAGGAGCTCAACAGGGTCTACAATTTGGACTCTCTGGAGTGGTTTTGCAAGCCGACCCGAAGCCGGTGCCTCTCAGTGCTTCTACCCGTTTGAGTTGAGAACACAGGAGGATACCGGCTCCTCACGAAGGCTATAGAATATAGTGAATGTGTTAGGGGTCGCCCAGCCCTCAGCCCTACAGATATCTGTCAGCGAGTCGCCACGAGCCAGCGCCCAGGAGGATTCAACACTTCTAGTAGAGGGAGCTCGCAACTTGAGTGGGCAGGGCACACCCTGTGCCTGATACGCCAGGTGATGGTGTCCACTATCCAGTGGGCCATCCTCTGATTAGAGAAAGCCTTCCCCTTCTGCCGGCCTCCGTAAAAGACAAAGAGCTTGTCTGAGGTCCTGAAGCTTTGTGTCGGTCAACGTAGCACCTTAAGGCTCGGACGGGACAAAGCAAAGCTAGGGGTTGGTCTGCCTCCTCCGGGGGCAGTGCTTGTAGGTTCACCACCTGATCCCTGAAGGGTGTAGCGGGAACCTTGGGCACATAGCCAGGCCGGGGCCTCAGGGTCACCTGGGAATCAACCGGCCCAAACTCTAGGCACGAATCGTCGAACGAAAATGTGTGCAGGTCCCCTACCTTCTTGATGGAGGCCAATGCTAGCAGGATCAAAGTCTTCATTGAAAGGAACTTCATCTCAACCGCCTGCAAAAAGGCTCAAAGGGGCCCTGCTGTAGTGCCGTGAGCACTAGAGTCAGGTCCCAAGAGGGTATAGAGGGGGGTCGTGGAGGATTTAACCTTCTCGCCCCCTTAAGGAACCTGACGACCAGGTCCTGCTTCCCCAGCGATCTCCTTCTACGGGGTCGTGGTTTAGCAGCAATTGCAGTGACATAAACTTTCAGGGTGGAGGGAGATAGCCTTTGCTCCAGCCCTTGCTGCAAAAAGAACAGCACAACTACGATCGGCATCTTCGGGGGTCTTCTCGGCGAGAATAACCCACTCAACGAACAGGTTCCCCTTCAAAGCGTAGGCGTGTCTCGTAGACGTTGCTCACGCTGAAGTGATGGTGTCAACTACCCCATGGGGTAGGCCACCTAGAACCTCCGCATCCCATCCAGGAACCAGACATGAAGTTTCCAAAGGTCTGGACGCGGGTGCCAAACAGTGCCCCGTCTCTGAGTCAGTAGATCATTCCTCAGAGGAATCAGCCAAGGAGGGGCTGTCGCGAGAAGCATTAGTTCCGGGAACCAGGTCCGAGTGGGCCAGTAAGGCGCAACCAGCAAGACCTCTTCCTCGTCCTCCCTGACCTTGCGCAGTGTCTGTGTGAGAAGGCTCACTGTGGGAAATGCATACTTGCGTAGGCCCTGCGGCCAGTTGTGTGCCAGTGCGTCCGTGCTGAGTGTTCCGTCGGTCAGGGCGAAGACCAACTGGCAGTGAGAGGTTTCAGGAGAAGCAAACAGGTCTACCTGAGCATCCCCAAAACGTCTCCAAATCAGCTGGACCGTCTGGTGATGGAGTCGCTATTCTCCCGTGACGCGCAGCTTCGTGAAATCTCGTCGGCTGCACGATTGAGCTCGCCTTGGATGTGAATGGCGCGAAGCGACCTCAGATGCTTCTTACTCCAGAGGAGGAGGTGACGAGCGAGTTGCGATAAGCAACGGGAGCGCAGACCACCTTGTCGGTAGATGTAAGCAATAGTCGCTGTGTTGTCCGTGCGGACTAGAACACGCTTGCCTCGTAAGCGCCCTTTAAGACAGCCCAGGGCAAGGTGCAGGCCGGTGTCACTTGGAGCCCGGACGTTGCCGCGTTTGCCACGCCCACCGCGGCACTCTGCTATGGAAGCAGTCTGCGCGGTCTCATATGAAGTAACCCGAGCGGCGTGACAGCGGCTGCGGGTGCCATATGTCCCAGGAGCCTCTGAAACGGTTTCAGTGGAACTGTCATCCTGCTCTTACCGAGTCCCCTCCCTACCGGGAAAAGAGATCCTCTGCGTCGGGGAGAGTTTGCTCTTTTCCCAGTTGACCCGAAGGCCCAACAGGCTGAGGTGTGAGAGCACCAAATCCCTGTGTTCGCACAACTGATCCTGAGACTGCTTCATCGAGGTAGTTGAGAATGCGAATGCTCTGTTCTCTCAGGGGAACGAGGGGTACCTCCGCAACTTACGTGAACTTACGGGGCAACAGGGACAGCCCGGAGGCAGGACCTCGTACTGATACTGGTACAGACGCGAACCACAGCAATGGTCTGCGGTGCGGAAGGGTCGACACATGAAGTACGCTTCCTTCATGTCGACCGTTGCAAACCAATCTCGGGGACGGATGCACCCGAAGATGCGTTCCTGTGTCAACATCTTGGACGGTAACCGGTGAAGGGCCCGGTTCAAGACACGCAGGTCCAAGATTGGTTGTAACCCACCGCCTTTCTTGGGTACAATGAAGTAGGAGCTGTAAAACCCCATCTTCATATCGGCTGGAGGGACCGGCTCTATCGCATCCTTCGCCGGTAGGACTGCGACCTCCGCCCGCAAGACCGGACAGTCCGAGCCTGACTATTCGAAGGAAGCCATCGAGACGTGCTGGGTAGCTCAAGCCAGGCTCCCAGACACCGCGCTAGTGGCCTCAACGGAACTACAGGCGTACCCGCAGTGGGGCAGCGCGGAAAAACGCAGGGACCCGGCCCGGGCGTCTCGTAGCCGGTCCGAGGCGGGGTCTGGTGTGTGTAACACTGACCTGCGTTCGAGCAGAGGGTGCGTGGTAGTTCGTTGGTTCGTCCTCCCGATCCGCCCCCTGCTGCTCACTGGCGAGAGAGGAGGGTGAGTGTGATACGCACTAGATCGCCCACAACCCCCCGTCCCCTCTGGGGACCCAGAAATAGAGGAATTTCTCTTGGTCAAGAATTTGGGTACCACCGACCGAGAGGTCAGTGGTGGAAAAAGATGAAAAGATTCTCCGCCCGGCCCTCCTCCGGGGGAGGGAGTGGTGTGCTTACCATCTCCTGAATAGCATGTCCCTCCACCTCTGGGTCGCCTGTCTCCGGGCCTCTTGCTCTCTCGCTTGCCACCAGGTTTGGCGGGGGCCTGGACGGGCGGGGCGGCTGCCCTGCGACCGGCTCCACGGCACAGCTTTTTTTGCTTGAGGCCGCAGGAGCTCTGCTCTTGTTTCGGCGGTGGCAGGGGGGCCGCCCTCGGCGACGGCAGCAGCTGCACGCCGGGGCAGGATGTACCTGATGGCCTCAGTCTGCTTTGGTCAGCGGAGAACCGCTGGGCAAGTTCTCCACTGTGTCGCCGACAGGCCGGCCTGGGACACGGGGGCGTTCAAGAATCGTGTCTTGTCCGTCTCGCGCATGTCAGCCAGCCAGAAATGGCGCTCCCGGACCAGCATAGTGGACATCGCACGACCCAGAGACCGCGCCATAACCTTCGTCGCTCGTGGCGCGAGGTCCGCCGCGGTGCGGAGTTCTCTGCGAACTTCCGGGTCGTGACCACCCTCGTGCAAGTCCCTCAGTGCCTTGGCCTGGTGCACTTGCAATCACGCCGTAGCGTGTAAGGCGGAGGCAGCTTCTCCACAGGTCGTATAGGCATCGCTGGCCAGTCGAGTACCTACAGACCCGGGAGGGGAGGCATGGTTCTCCCTGCCGGTTTTAGGCGGTATTAGGACACAACTGCATCACAGCCGACCGCTCCCCCGGGGGACCCTTGTAACTACCCTAGCTGCACCACCGTCGAGGGTTGTGAGGGAGGAGGAACCAGCAGGTCGATTTCCGGCAGTAAAAGGTGCCGTCCACGACCTGTTGATCTCCTCATGCACTCCGGGAGAAGAATGGCACCGGGGCGGGGTGCTGAGAACCAGCGCGGACCACCCCAAGAACCAATCGTGCAACCTTGAGGGCTCAGGACACGGTGAAAGTCTTCACTCGAGTTCTACCCCTACGGCGGCCCGCGAAAGCATAGCCATTATTTCTGGATCCGATTCAGGCATTGCTACGGTTCCGGAGGAGAGCAGCGCAGCCGAATCTTCTTCTCCAGAAAGCTCTGGCTCACCCTCAGATGCTGCAACACTGCCAGCGCCCGCTTGATCGTCTGGGGGAGTCCCGAAGAAGCAGTTTACCCCCCTGGTATTCCGCTGTTCTTTTGAGAGCTCCCCCCCCCTTTTGGGGGGGGGGGGGGGGGGGGGGGGGTTCGAAGTGCCGTCTTCTTGGCATCCCGAGGGGAATTCCTCACACGTGACCCAGCAAGTCCGCCAAAACCCCCCACCGCGAAAAGAAAAAAAAGGTTCCCCCGCTGCCAGATCTAGGCGGTGGCACGGGCTCTCCGCCCCTTTGCAGGTAACGGAGTCCGCTCCGCAACTCCGAGATGGTCATACCCCCGCAATGGGAGCATGAGTCATCACGAAAGCCACCTCAGCGTGCTTCATGCCCAGGCACGAGAGGCAGCGATCGTGACCATCACCCAGCGCCAGGTAACGACCGCATCCAAAAACGCCCGGGTGATATGTTGTCTATAGCAAGACCCACATCGTCTTTACAAAGACATAACGTCAAGTTTGCCACGCAACGTCGTCTTTAAAAAGACGCACCCGAAATTGCTCTTTTAGGGGAAAAAGCTCTTTTAGCGTGATGAGGCGCACAGGGGAGATGATCATCTGAACACAAACAGGGGTTAATGCAGCCTGATGTGTGCAACCCACTCGACATGAGAAACCACCACCGCTGAAGCGCCGTCCGCCAACACGAAGAGCTCTCTAAGAGCGCGCTGAACTCGTTCAGTCTTCTTCTCTCAGTAGAGTAGTCAGGAGCAGAACGATGTGATCGCTCGGCTCTGAAGTGAAAAGCTGAATATGCGTTGCATCTGCTACCTACTTATACTCACGCTGTGATCAGCAAAAGCTGGATGCAATAATTGCATGCCAATGTGCATTGGCTCGTTTAGTTTACACTCGAAGTAGATTGGTCTCTCTAATGCGAGATCCCAATTTCGTGACGTCGAGAGTGACCGACTGAAGGGGAACCAAGTGATCACAACCGTTAAGCCTTGGGACCTTACACTCAGAGTAGCTCATTACATGCCTCTTTAATTCAATCAGCTCTTTGGTTTCTAAAGAGGCCTTGCTCTAGTAACCAAGAATTAATAATTTCACTAGATCAACACTATGACACGGGAAAAGACAATTGCAGCGGCCTCAAATTACGCCTCGGAAAATCAGATATAATTGAGAAAAGCTGCAGACACTCTCTCAAAATTGATTTGCTATCCTCTCTGAAAGGGACTGTATAAAAATTCTGTCATCATTTACTCATCCTCATGTTGTTCCAAACATGTATGTCTTTCTTTTTTCTGTAGCACCCAAAAGAAGATTACATTCTTCAAAAGGCTTTTTTTGGTGTTCTGCAGAAGAAATAAAGTAATACACAACAACATGAAGTTGAGTAAATGACAGAGTTTTCATACCTTTTAAATGAATAAATAAGGGCAATTATTTTATCATAAATGCTTATTCCAAAGCATGTCTCCCCCTCTGTCTTATTGATGAGACAGTGGTACACAGCCTGTCACATGGCTGGGAGAACATCCATCACGTGGAAAGCACTGTCTGTCTCTGAGCTGGGCTGGAGCTGCTCTCTCTGGTTTCAATCGGTGTGATGAGGGTGGCCCTCCATGTGCAACTCAAAGCCTGCCTCGTCCTCCCCCGCAGGGAAGCATTCAGCCAAAACGTGAGCATCACTCACTGAGAGGTCACATGCTGCCAGGTGAGTAGGACACGTTTCCCTGTTCCCAAAGCAATCACTTTAGCTCTTTCTTCCCTCGCTCAGCTTCACTGATCCTATGACCCCAAGAGTCTTCTATCTTTCTCTAATCCATCCGTCTGTCCTTCTCGCTCTCTCTTTTTTTTTTTTTTTGCATCCCCTGGTACCTTAGAAATTTAATTACCAAAAAAGAAGCAAAGAGTTTTTAAATCGTCTCATTTATTGTATTGGTCTTTTTTATTTAAAGGAATGAAATATTACAAATATTGAAATATTTAATACAGATTTAAATGGATTTAGATCTACATTAAATATTTCAATCATTATTTAATTTGAACTATTAATAATAATTAATTTGAATTATTTGCAAATAATAATTTTATTTTAAAATATGAAATGATGTTTTGGACACTAGTGACTTTCATTGTGTGGACAAAAATTCTTCAATATATTTTCTTTTTTGTTCCACAAAAATAAATAAATAAATAAGACATAGAGGGTATGTAAATGACAGACTTTCCTCCTTTTTTTTTGCGTGAACTATCCCTGTAAGGAGGCTGTGTCCTTCATATTGATGGTCGACCAATTTAGGTTTTTCAATTTTTATTTACTTTTTAATTATTACATTACAGCCCTCAATCCTGAAAATGTGCTTTGAAGTTTTAGGAACTCTCAGATATATTATGCCATTTAATCAAATTCACTATTCACAAAAAATATCCACTGCACAGAATGTTCATTCAAAAGAGCTTTGACAAAGAAAAAATGGTTGAAAAATAAGTCCATCACTGATTAACCTCAGAGTTTAGGCTGAGACCATGTATTCAAAGAAAAGAGGAGGCCAGAGATGCTCTTTTGTCTGGGTTCCAGCGTGTCCCTGAACTGTCTATTTCCTTTAACATGTAAGAAAAATTATGCCGGTCTGTTACCAAGAATACGATCCACATGCTTTCTTGAGATACAAAGAACAGGATACTTCAGCTAAAACTACCATCTGACTCTATTATAATTCAATCTACATATCAGGCCATTTTTTAATACTTGACATTAATTCAGTGACTCATTTTGAGTTTTATGAAGGTGTTTTGGACATCCTGTGTTAAACAGGAAAAGGACTGAAAAAGAAAACGCAGCTTCTTGCTGTTATTTTTTGTTTCCAGAGCTATGCTTTGGACGGACTGCTATCAGTAATGTTTTGACAAAGCGGATCAATTTAACTAGGCCAACAAGATAGTATTCTTTCATTTAGCAAACACTGTCAGTCAAAACAAGATGTCATGAACGATCATTGTTTTAAACTACTTAGAACGGCTCTTTTATATATTTTCCCACTAAGGACCCATTTCTAAAGGTATATATCTTTGTGTAGCCTGTGACAATTGCGACAAAGAGAGTTGCTTTCTAGCAGCTTTGTCTCCAGGCAACGATAACAGCAGTGAGGTGAATCAGATCTAAAAGGCTTGTATTAACATCAAATACACCTTGTATTGTGTTTCCTTATGAGATTGACCTAATTTTATTCACTAAACACATCTAAATAGATTAGATTTCACAATTAAGGTGGTTTGCCTCATTTTCTATAATATATAAGATGTAAAACGCTTACATCATAAGTAATTGAACAGACAGGATATGAAACATTCAACAAGCAAGTACACTTTTAAGTCAACTTAAATGTAGATCACTAGGCTATCTGGTGAAAAAGATAACGATATTCCATTACAAATGCTATCTGAATAGGTTCTATAAATTTGAACAACATGCAGTATCTTGGTCATAATGATGCTATAATGTTTAAATGTGTCTAGTTTAAGAGGCTCGTAATGAGATGGGATCACGGAAAGATTGCCAATGTTTTGACCTCTACAGATGCATTTGTGTAAGTTCAAATGTTGCTGGAAGGTAAGCTACATATTTCCTGAGATTTACAAAGCTGAATGGGGTAAGGAGTTCAAGCAATGGCTAAATGAGCAGACTGAATGTGGTTATAGGGTAAACCAAAGTCGTGTGTGTGCATGTGTGTTTAAGTAATATGTACAAAATATTACACATATTATAATATGCATCCCCTTGAACGATAACATCTCATCCAGCACAGTTCAGCTGAAATTGCTAGTGCCGTAAGATACATTTTTATATGGCACAGTGGGTCAGACAAGAGCATGAAGGTCAGACAAACTGACACAAGGGACAGTTGCAATTAAGTAGATGTTTGATTTTCATACTTACAGCCCAACTCTAGAATGCCTCTGACAGTATTAGTTAGTTCTTTAGCTTCCACAGCAAGTGCAGATGTTGTCCAAGGTGGTTTCTTCTCACCTCGAGATGGCAGGGTCTGAGACGGAGTGGCCAACTTTGGATTGCTGGGAGAACTGAAAAACAAAACACACAATCCTTTATTTAAAACAGTGTAAGCAGTTTCAGATGTTTTAACTAACTAACCTAACCTAACCTAACCTAACATATTGATTCAATAAAGATATATTTTATTTTCTCAAGAAAAATAACCCTCTGAAAACTGTGTTCCTCCTGACGATTTGTTATAACGCTTAGAAAGTGCACTCCCTTTGACCTGAAATGAACAATGCATGCTGGGCGATTGGCGTAAAAAGAGCCCAGCATAACTCCTAATCAGGGTGAATTTTGGTATAAGGGGAGTCAGACCCACTGACATGGATTGACCAGTGTTATGAAAACATATTATGAAACTACCACCTTGCGGGTCATTTGCAGAAAACTGAAATGAATTGGTCCAACTGATTGAATCATTGCATGCAACATATTTAAGATTTGCTACAGTGTGGTTTTAAAAAGCAATTACTTTGAAAATTGCAACTGAATGAGAATGTTATAAGAAACAGAATGATGACTTAATTAGAATGTTAATGATTCATTTACATTTATCACAGAGTAATATGGTATATTTTGTTTCAATATCTAATTATCAGCAATCCTCTCTTTAATGACACAATTATTTGTGACACCCACTCCAAAATGTGGGATTATCGATTTTTTTACAAAAATGCTTTTGAGAGAAGTCTCTTATGCTCACCAATGCTTTGTTTATTTGATCAAGAATACAGTAAAACATTAATACTGTGAAATGTTATTAATGTAAAAATAAAACATTTCTAGTATTTTTTTTCCTGTGATGAAAAGTTCAATTTTCAGCTCCACTTCTGCAGTCTTGTTACTTCCGTTGATTGATTCTTCAGCATTCATATAAGCTGAAAACAGTTGTTAAAACAGTTGTTTTGTAGGAACTGTGACCTTTTTTTCCAGGATTCATAAATGAATAGAAAGTTCAAAATAACAGCATTTATTTGAAATATAATTTTTTTTGTAATATTATAAATGTCTTTACCATCACTTTTGATCAATTTGTGTCTTTGCTGAATAAAAGTATTAATTACTTTTGGTATCTATAACAATGATATTCTACAGTAAAAATAAAGAAATAAAGTTTGAAAAAGGTTATAAGAATACATGCAAATGTAGTCATTTTTAGCATGTAAATAACTATCCTTCAATCATTGGATGCATTCAAGGTACAGTAGATTAGAGTGACTTTTAAGCTCGGTTGCTGGTCATCATGCACCCTCTCACAAAAAGAAAAGTCGTATTTTGCTGCAAATTGCTGACAGCCTTTATTTTCTAGCCCTAATTGACAAAGACACAGTGGCCTCTTCAGTCGGTGGGGATGATCATTAGGGGAAAAAATGGCTCTCCAGACGTGCTCTGCTAGCTGAGCAAGGGGTGACAGGCTGCAGCTAGGAGGCCATGTTGATTGGGCCTAATCAACATCACTGCCACAGTAAAGTGTTGTATTGGCCTCTAGTCATTAGCTATCCCTGTCTTTTGCCCACAAAGTCTCTCTTATAATAGAAGTAAAGGCAGAAGACTCACTCTGGGAAAATTTTTCCATTTATTCACCCCGAATACATAGCTTCCTAGAATATCAAAGGCAAACTTTATTGACTGTCTAAAGGTCCCTAAAGGAAAAGAGTCTTTGTTATTAATTCTTTTCTACACACCTGTTGCTAGCGAAGTGTAGTATTACTGTCTGTCATACTCCAAATTAGATTAGAATTCAGTCAAATCTGCCTTCACAAAAGACTGATGAGGGTATGAGAATAATGATCTTACCTATAGCCTCTTGAACTGCTTTGGTTTTCAGACAGGAAGCCTTGGACAGCCTGTGGGGTTTTTAAAATGTAGGTGATCAGATTAGTCCATAGTCGAAAGATTTAATGCTGCATAAAGATGAACATGGTGATATTTTATTATTAATAACATGAATGAATACATTATTTTTATATGATTAATAGTATTACTACTACTTGGACGGTTACCTTTTTAAATCAACAATAAGAATACTTAATAATGTTTTACATTATTATTATTATTAAGAATAATACTGCTGCTACGACTACTTTTAGAATAAATATTTAAAATCTATATAATTATTATTATTGTTATTATTATAACAATTATAATTATTAACAACAGTACTTTATGAGTGACATACAGTACATAGGTACATAAGTGCATTCACATAAGAGTAAAAATGTCATCAAAATCAAATATCTGATGCATGGTGTTCAGCACATTAACCATTCATTGTGCAATGCTATATACAAACCATATTCAGCATGACTAAAGTGGTTATGCATCATGTACTTCTGGAATATATCATTCTGTGGCAAATGTATGATTTATGCAGTCCAATGGAGTGCTAATTGATTTGTTGCATCTGGTATAAGTGGGAAAACAGTTGCACATTGATGTCATGTCTTGTCACATTCTTTCTCTTTTGTTTATAGATGCCTAATGAAAGGTTAACTTACTACACATTCTATTTCAACCATATCTAATTGTTCAAAGAAATGGTTCAGCTTGTTTGTAAGAACTCGTGGGGGTGATACAGTAAGCTTGTGTCATTCATGCTTGCATGACTGATATACAGATTTGACCACTTCATATGTGACCCTGGACCACAACAACCAGATAAGAGGCTCCAATTTTGCCTAAACATTTAGATTTTTATGCATCATCTGAAAGCTGAATAAATAAGCTTTCCAAGTGATACTATGCTGCTTGTTGTTTTTCAAGATACGACAAGCAACGATCCTGCCTGGCGACACTATCTTCAACAAATCTGGATCTGAGGGTGGCGCCAAACCACTTCTAAATATTGAGAAAATCTCTCTTTAAAAGTTGTCCACAGTGATCATGTCCATGCCTAGTACTAACCAAAAAATATAAGTTTTAATATATTTACAGTAGGAAATTTACAAAATATCTTCATGGAACATGATCTTTATTTAATATCCTAATGATTTTTGGCAACAAAAAAAAATCAACTAATTGACCCGCTAGATTTGTGTATTTTTTGGCTATTGCTACAAATATACCTCAGCGACTTAAGACTGGTTTTGTGGTCCAGGGTCACATTAAGCCTGAGTTATGCGATGCCATGATAAGTAACCTTCACATCACTCTTCTTTTTGGGTTTTCTGGTTTAGTGAGAAAACTAAATTCGGACAATAGTGAGGATGGCCTTTGACAAATCAACATATGAAGTGCAAATTCCTATTCAGTACAATTTAATATCCTGAGTCATTCTGCATGAGCAATTTTCATGGTGGAACATTATTTTAAGACATGAGGATGTGATGATTTAATGTGCAGTTGGTTAAATTTAATTGAAAGTGAATATACATCACCTCCACAAACTGTAGAAGTTTACCCGTAGAGACTTCAAAACCCTTCTTTGCAGTTTCACTCTTTCGAAGCTGGCATTTGAGTACAGAAGCTCTTTTTTTCAGATCTTGCAGATCCTCCTGTGAGAATATCAGGAAAGTAGTAAAGTTTTTTTTATAGTAATGTAAAATGTACTTTTTTTTCTTTACTGTGCCTAACATGAATTTGCAGTTAAAAGTGCAAAATAATGCTGCCAGAAAATCCAAATTTGGAAATGTGCTACTGGAAATTATAAACTGTGTTATCAGATCAATGTTTTATACAGTACAAATGTTTTAGAATCATTTTTGTAGGAAGTTGTGCTGAAATGCAATTATTACATAGTGTGGGATGATTTTTCCACAAGCAATCATAACAATAATTAAGATCCTGTTATCCTACGTAATCATAAATTGCTGTGAAAATAAAGTTTATCCTGGAGGCACGCGAGGTTGCTAGCCAGAGATTTAAAAAATAACCTCATCAGCCCACGTCACCTTGCAAGATCATGTTAAAGCCTTCGCAGCACATCAGCCCAGTTACTGAATAGCACAAAGCAAACAGTGACCTAGTTTCTATAGTACACGAGAGAGGAAAAACCTGGAGTGGGGCTGTGCAGGGGATGTGGATTGGGAATGAGAAGGGAAGGCTAGTGTAAAACTCTCAAAGGTGGAATACCTTTCCATGGCCAGGTTGCTCAGTTTTCTGAGATTTCATTTCAGCTATCTCAGCCTCCAGGAGATGGATAACCTCCTCGTAGTCCATCTCCATTCCCCGGGCCTGTTTCTGAGCTGCCTCTACCAGATGGATCCGGGTCCGCCGGGATCGACTCTCCTCCACTGCAGATTTTGCTTTCCTGCAACAATGAGAGTGCATGTACAGTAGGACGCTACAATGCTCAGGGGCTCTTCCCCCTAACATTGCAAACTTAGTGCACTTGAAAAGAAATGCCTCCAGACTCGCAGCATGACAAAGCACAGCTCTGCTTCTTTTAAGTCTAAAGAGGCTGAAGGAATAAGACATGTGCAAACGAGTTTCATTATGTCCATTTCTGCTTTAGAGAGATAGGCAGGACAGGTTTTGGCAGATGAGAACCTGTAAAACAAGCTGTTACACAATACAGGCATAGACAGATGTTTTGGCATTAATGAAAACCACAATAACATTGGATACTTATCAGCATGGCATCGTTCAATAGACGTCAGATAAAAGAAAGGTAATCAGGCCATTGTAATTATGAAGCTGTGGGGTATGATAGCACTCTTAATGGACAGGTGACATGAAATGTGTGAAAACCACGCTGTGAGGATCTATAAATGAATTCACAATGTGTGGTAGTTCACAATAAAAAATAAAAAAGATTATTATAATTAGATAGTGACTGTGTGACTTTCTTACTGCGGACCTATCTGAGTAAGATTCGAAAACACATTTTACTCATCGTGAGTACTATTAACTGTCACTTATTTCAAAATACCAGGAATAACTTATGAAAAGGGTACAGATAATTGTCCACTGAAAAAAACTTTACTTATTAAATAGACATGATGGATCTTACATCAACTCTTTTCCAGAGAGACATAAAAATGAGCACTTATGTCCATTTAACGTCCATGTATAATGGAGAATATGTGAAGTTTATTATAAGGATCGTGCATTGGTTACAATTAATGTAATTGTCAAAGAATGTGATTCAAGGCCAACGTATAACTCTGTCCCAGAAATCCTGAGAAACAGAGGAGGTGGCTGGAGAAAAAATAACAAGAATTTAATGAACTACAGAAGCTAGTATTTAGCCTTAAAGGCTAAAGAGATAGAGGATGCATTAGTGCACAATAATTATTTCCCATAGAGTACATAGTACTTATATACATATATAGATATCTATAGATATTAATATAATATATATATAATATATATATAAATATTAATATATATTATGCCACGACCAGGCAAGTTTGTAACTCAGTATATTGTTAAATAGTAATACAATTTAATAAACCCCCTTGATTAACCTTCAAATAGCCATTACTCCTAAGTCTCAGCATCAATATCCTTCAAATAATTCTAATCAGTTTGGTGCTCCAGAAACATTTCGGTTTATTATCAATGCTGAAAACAGCTGTACTGCTATATTATTATATATAATATTTTTGTCGAAATTGTGATCATTTTTTTTCATGATTATTTGATTTATAAAAATTCAAAAGAACAGCACTTATTTTAGAAATAGTTGTACAGTAAATTTCTTTACTGTCACTTTTGATCATTTAATTAATTTAATTCATCATTGCTGATTTTTTATTTTATTTGTCAATATACATAGAAATACAATTAGCCTCTGGTAATGTGTTTATTATTTATATATAGACACATTATATGTATGTGTGTGTGTGTTTGGTGTTGCCTTCGTAGTGGGGATCTATACTTGACACACACACACAATACATAGATATATAAGCAATTTTGAGTTGAAAGTACTGTAAACCAAACTCTCAAACTTTCTATCATATTCATAACCCCAGATCACAATGCATAGATAAGATTTAAATGGATAGTTGTCATTCCAAGAGCCACATGGACAAGTCACACCTCAAACCGGTCACGGCTTTAACGCACACATTTTGCTGTAATATAGCCGGGTGTGCACTGTGTGGACGGTGATGTAGCCTGCACATTTCTCACAAGAGAGGAGGCTTAAAAGCCCACTGCTTCGATGCTGTAAAAAAGCCCATCAGCCAACCTGTTGCTCTAACAGCAGATATAGAAGGTAAAGTGTGGGTGGGGGTGAAGAGAGCAGAAAGGATTCAGCAATACAGAACGTAGCTTTAAAGAAACATACAGGGCTTTAAAAAGCCTTGGTTTCACACCACAGGGAGTGTAGTACATCTATTAGTGCTTCAATGTGATGAACTGAATACAAACTGAGCCCTCTGTAGTGCTCCAGGAGGGAGCAGCTGCAACTCCACAGACTGGAGCAAAGCACTTTGGGAAGAAGAGACAGAAGTTGCGTTGACCCTGACGCCAAACGAAACCCCACAAGGCCTCATACAGCTGACCAAACATTCAGTGTGTCGCTTTAAGAGTATAACTGCATTTTCCTTCTTATTTAGATCATCTCTTAAGGTCAACCGCAAGTGAAATTGTGGTTGAATGTTTTTGCGAGAGGAACGATATTGCCAGCAGCCGGGTCGATACAAGGGCACTAATAGTTCACCACACACCATATACCATACATATAAACTAAGAAAATGTGAGTGGTGCTTTTCTGGCCAAAACGTGCTACCATGATGAGAAGGTGTCGCTAACTGATTGCTAAGCTGTTCAAAATGCTTTTTAGCACGTTGATACGTGGTCAAAAAACTCAAAAAGGGCTCCACAACAAGCCTTTATGATATTCTGATCTCTAAATATGACTCCAGTCTCTCTTTCAATGCATGTCTGAGCCCATTTTATTATATAAAGTTTGGGGTCAGAAAGATTTTTTAAATATTTTTTAAAGACTCTCAAAATCTGCTCAAGCTGGCGTTTAGTTGGAGAAATGCAGTAAAAATTTAATATTTAAAAATACCATTACAATTTAAAATACTGTTTCCCAATTTAATATACTTTTACATATATAAATGGTAATTATTCTAGTGATTGGCAAAGACTAATTTTTCAGCATTCCAATACTTCAATCGTCCTTGTCACTGATCCTGCAGTTCCGAATCATTCTAATTGTTGAGTTGGTATTCCAAGAAACATTTCTTTTTACTTACAAAGAGAATGATCCATTTGGACACAATTGATACCAGGATTTCTTTGAATGCCTATAAAGTACAAAAGAACCGCATTTAGTTTGATATAAAATCTTTGTAACATATAAATGCATTTACTGCACTTTGATCAATAATGAGTTTAGCATATATTATCATTTCATTAAAAAAAAAAAAAAACACTGATCCACCTTTGAACGGAGTGTATGAATGTCATTGCATTAGATACAAAATATCAAAGCAAGGTCTTCATTTATGCAAAAAACAATATACTTATGAACATCTGCACTGGTACGATTTCCAGAGACTGAAAGTCAATTCTGAATTGCTTAGATCACGTGTACCAATCTAACCACCCCCTCTTCCAACCATCTGTGCATCAAGCGAGCCTTAGAAATTCTCATTCCTTCCGCTCAACACTCCCTCTCAATTGCCTTACAATTCTTAATCATGAGTGTTTTTGTTCAACACAAAACACAAGGCATAGACTAGCTGTACTGCCAATTTTGTTTAATTGCTATGCAGCAGGATGATCAGAATGTACTGCTCTGCTGCCTTAGTAAGAGTCTAATAAAACCATTAAAGTCCAATTAATCTTGCATAGAATGCTGAGGCTCTTTGGATTTGGGTTTACGTAACAGGCACTTCTGAGGCTGAGATAGAACCCAAAGGGCTAGTGGGAGCCCATTTCTTTATAACTCATAGAAAATAACTATTTCCAAACACTGACTGCCATCCCTCAATGTCATACATACTTCATCTCCCACATGATGTGGGTGTTTCAAACTTCCTGTAGTGAGCGCAACACACTGAAAATACATTTTTGGATATTGCTCATAGCATTTTTTTATTTTTTCGTTTGAGTTCGGAATAGTGCTGCTGAGAAAATAATGCAGTTTCAGCATTTAACTTTACAGAGCAGCACCTGCATCTCACCTTTTAAGAATTGAATGGCACATGTGCCCAGAGCTCCCCCCTGTGGCATATCTAAAACACGGTATGGTGACAATTGAATAAAGTAATGTACTGTAAAAACATAATAACATAATAAATAACATAATAATAACATAATAAAAAAAGATGGAATGAAATCTTAAGGTCAAAGCCCTGTTTTGCACGACTTTTAACTGCAACAGCAGGCTAATTCTGAGCTTACAACGTGGAAGTCAACCCCAAAAATTGCAGCAATTGTCTGTATTTAGTGAGATAGTATATAAAAAGTGCTATATGACCCTGCATGTTCCTATATTCATATCATATGTTAGATCTCTTCATTCTGAAAAACGTCAAGAGCCAATTCTGTCAATCAAATCGTCTGTTAAATATATTTAAAAACCTTTACAAACTAGTCCTACGTTTTGTTTTGTTTTATTCGCTCAACCTCAACAAAGCCCTTGTAGTTCAATTCTCTGGACTCCCTAGGTCAATAATTATCAAAAATGGTGAAATATAGTAATTATTAAAAAACTTCACTGCATATAGAACTTGCTTCGAGCTTGACTGACAACTTAAAAAACCACAACAACAGGTGAGTAGTTTGCTTCTACAATTCAAAATGATTGTGTTGATAAATAGCTCTATTTGCAGCTAAGCTTTTGCTACATTGCGCTATGCACATGTGCAGTTTCAAAATGTTGTAACCTGCTAATATGGGCATCAAAATGAACGTGTTCTGCTTACGGTGTGTAAGAATGAGTTGCGTACCTGTTTAACATTTGTCAGTTCCTGCTGCATCTTATGATTCAGGCTCTCGGATTCTGTCAGCTTATCCTGTTAGAAGAGAGATCTTCATATGAGTCAGCATTAGAGTTAGCTCACTCAAGTTCACAAATAGGATTAATGAGAGCCTCGCTCAATATCACAAGAATGAATGTCACACATTCTAGCATGTGACAAAGTTTAAAATCATTGTCATGGTGGTACCTGCAGTTTCTTGAGCTCTCTTAAGGCCTCAATGTGCTCTTTTCTTAGTCTCTCCATCTCATCCAGATCATCAGAGTCTGATAACGATGGCTTATAAAAATAAGCTTTAATATAAAAAATTATTAATAAAATTGGGCAAGAAATAAAACTTAATATATCGGTATGTAAAAAAAAAAAAAAAAAAAAGAATAGGACAAAAAAACAGCATATATAAATATTAAATTTCTATGTGGTGGGTTTTGTGTGTATTTTTTTTGTCAATGCACATTTTGTATGTATGCTTCTGGTGCAAAAATAAATAAAAATCATTTGCACTTACCGTAGGATTTGATGGAGACTCAATAAGATCATCTGATGTCAATCTTGCTACTTCCTGTTCTGAGTCAGATTTGGATGGTAGTTTAAAGAGTTCCTTTGACACTCTCTCAAAATCTTACAGAAGAAAAATTTCTTATTAAAATATGTTAAAACATAAAAAATGTATAATAGAACTTATTTTTTTTAAGTGGTCATATGATGCGATTTAAATTTTCCCTTTCTCTTTGGAGTGTTACAAGCTCTTGATGCATAAAGAAGATCTGTAAAGTTGCAAAGAATAAAGTATCAAATCCAAAGAGATATTCTTTATAAAAATAAGACTTGTCCACGCCCTCCTAAAACGTTTAAACACGCCCCCACATGTATACGTCACTGTGTGGGAAGATTTGCATAAAGCCATGGTCACGCAACGAAAGAAGGCGTAGCTTTTATTCTCGCTGTAGTATTGTTGTTGCCGCCGCCATGTCGTGAAGACGCTGCGTGTTTCGTTGTGAAATGCGAAACTACTTTGTTTGGCCTTACAAAAGAGGACGATATCCGCTTTTTTTGTCCTGCCTAGAAGCTGATAAGTGATGGCGCTGCGAAAATACATCAACCTTCGCGCTGCGTGGATAGCGTGATCAGGGCTTCACCGTGGCCGAAGCGGGTCCGTCCGGGGTTGCAAATGTGGTTTGCCGCCTTTGTGCGAATCGCCGGCGTGCGTTTCAAGCCACACCCGCCGCCGCTCACTCTAGCCGACGGTGCGCCGTTCTCAAGTCGCCGGCTGTTACTACTCAAGCCTGCGGGTGTGGACGCTGTGTGTTTCGTGTGAAAGCGGCACACGGACTCCTTCCAAAAGAGGGACACAATAGAAATCAGTGGGTACGTTGTATGTACAACACTGTTCCGACCGGTGAACCCAAATATTCAGATGGTGCAGCGCAGTTTATGGAGGGATCGCCTACAATGGTTCTGTGCACAAAGGCTGTTTCTATAACGTGGGGCAGTTCCAACTTTGCAAGGACAGTCTGGTTGTTCTGACTCACAGCCTGTAAGTACGGTTTTTTATATTTAAAGAATTTGCCACTGTCGATTCAAACGCGAGTTTTGAGCAGTGTAGAGTAGCGTTTGTTTGTCATTTCTCCGATCACAAAATGCAGACATGGTTTTATGTTTACACAGCGCGATACGCAACGCAATGCGTAAAAACACAGTATAAGTAATTATAATCAGTATATGTCCCTCACTGATGCAACAAAATGCCTCGTTGTGCAATGGGCTTTTGGTTTTGGTCTCACCGTGCCGGGACGGAGAAGGCATCACTGTATGGTAAGGGGTGTAACATTTCCGTCACATGCTTTAGGTATTCGGCCAATCACAACGTACTAGATAGCTGGCCAATAAGCATACACCTCGCTTTTCAGAACGATGACCTTCATAAAAACCGACGCGTTTCAGAAAGGCAGGGCATAAAAGAGTAACAATAATGTACAGTATGTGGAAAAATAATGTGTTTTTTTAACCTTAAAATAAACACATTGCATTACACCAAATAAGTTCTTTTTACAACGGTTCAGATGACCCTCTTAAAGATAAAGCTAGAATAATTACTGAATGGTAAGGAGAGGTAAAAAAGAAAGGGTAAATCAGTACATAACACTAGAAATAATGAGATGACAGTATTTTTCTCACTCCATAAGCCAATGTCCCTCCTGGGATCAAAGCAGCCTTTCTCTCAGTGTCAGGTACCTGAGAATCAGTAGGCTTCAATTCACAGAACCTCCAGTGCCTGTGGGACCCAGAACAGCCCCGCTTTTAGAACATTCATTACACCAGGGGAACGTGGGCACTGCTTTGCGCGCTCGCGCACACACCACAACAGACACACACGCAATTCAATGTCTATTTATAAAATATAAACAATTCATAATACATATATTACATTGCACTTTAGTGTAATTAAATTTTCTTTATAAATACAATGTATCAACTAAAATAAACAAAGCAATAAACTATTAATACTTATTGTACAAATATATAAAGACATATCATAATATTTACTTTCATGTTGCTTCTGGAGTTAAAATCTATCTAAATATTTGTTCATCCTCTACACTGTTTTCTGTAATCTACAGACTGTGATTTAGTCCAGTGTGATTTAACACAATGAAGCTGTGGCACATGCAGTCTCTATTGATTTTCCCATAATACCACAGGAGGCGTGATACGGGGTGGCATGCTAACTGCACGTATTGTTCAACAGCGGGATTAACTCCCTCCACACATGATAGTAAAACTGTAAAAGATCAATACAGTACTGAGACTGATGGGTAACTGATCGTTAGAGCCCGCTGGGGGGACACCCAGCATTTGACCTTGCTGTAAACACAAGTTGTTTCTGTAATTCTGTATTGAGACAGAAATAGTTATTCTCTAATTGAGAGGATATGATTATGGAGACCTGCTCTATTTTCTCGGGCTTGGGTTCGAAGCTGGGAGTGGAGGATAGATGTTTTGAAGGTCTGCAGGAATTGCTGGGATTACAGGCAGCTGTTGCATCTGGCCAAAGAGAGAGAGAGAGAATTCAAATGAAAAAAAAATTAGCAAAACAGCTGTTTGTGATTTTGTTAAAGCACATCACATTTTTTGTAAGTCTCTTACATAACTCTATGAGAGTACAGTTTATTTGAATAGATTCCTCACAGTAGTGGCTCAAAAAAGTATTTGGGCATTTAAGCCATACTTAAAAATGTCTCTGCGTTATATTACAAAATATCAAACCAAGTGGCATTTATTTTACAGAAATATAGCACACACTTTTCAAGCACAACATTTCACAAAAAGTTGTTTTGAACACTTTCTTGTTGACTGCCGGACATGTTATTATAAAATGTGATTTGAAGAGATACACACTTGCTTTGATATTTTGTATGTAATGCAAAAACAATTATACACTCTGTTCAAAAGTTTGGGGTCAGTAATTATTTAAGACTGTAGATTGTTTTCAGACGTATGTAATTTACAACTTGATCCCCAAAATGACATTCATGTCAGTGTCAACAATTTCTATTTCAAATATTTGCTGTTCCTTTGAACTTTCTATTCACCAAAGAATCCTATAAACAAGTATTAGGGTTTCCTCAAAAATGTTTTCAACATTCAGAATAATTAAGCAGCTAATCAGCATATCAGAATAATTTTTAAGGATCATGTGACACTAAAGACTGAGTAATGGCTGCTGAAAAATCAGATTTGCCATTGTGGGAAGAATTTTAAATTTTAAAATATATTGCAATAAAAAACAATTATTTTAAATCATAATAATAGTTCACTATATAATATTAATGGAGTTGATATCAAGAATACAGCTTTGGTGAGCATAAGAGACTTCTTTCAAAAACATTAAATCCCACCAACACCAAACCTTTAAACAGTAGTGTAAGGTCTACTTAAGTGTCCTAAAATGTCCAAATATTTTTTGGGGCCACTTCGGGTCAACAATTTATACTCTCATTCAAATATTACACCATTATATTTGATCCCTCATGAAAAATGATTTGTGTACAAGGAATTAATATTGTTTGCACAGGCTGTTTTTTTCCTCCATAAACCCCACCCAACTAGACCTGTGAATTGGCCCGAGCACCCACCCTCCCTGCCACACCTGATCTTGCTACGCACCACAGCATTTAATCCCCACACACATCCTACTACACCAGAGATCAAATATAATGGTGTAATATTTGAATGAAAGCTTAAATTGTTGACTCAAAGTAGCCCAAGAAATTATTCGGACACTTAAGTAACACCATTGTTCAAAAGTGTGGGAACTTTATGATTTCTTTTAAAATGTTTTTTTTTTTATATAAGTTCTCACTAGTCTCTCTTCTCAGGTCAGCGTTAAGTCTGATACCAAGTACATACCAAAACATTTGGAAACAGTAATTTTCTTTACTTCATATTTCATGTTCCTCGTTCAGTACAGCTGGTGTTTAAAAATGTTAAAACAAAGGAGCTTTATTAAAAGTGCTCGTCAATGAAATGAAACCCTGTCCTGAACAGAGTTCGGTATCCTCTATTTCACCTGGAGTTTTGTGTCATGTTGATAGTAATATCCATTTTCAGAACCATGCCAGCTGGATTATCTTGAGTTACAAACACAGCATCTCATCATCAGCACACGTCTGCCGAACAGGTAGCCTAATCCAGGTTATGCCAAAATGCTCCTTATCAATGCGTTTCAGGTTGCTCAAAGGCAAAATGCCATTCACAATGCATCAGAATGTGAAAGGCTCCACAGACAGTGCTATGCCATCTTTGAATAGTAATAGGAGCATGCATGGTTGGTTTAAAGGAATGTTTTAGGTTCAATACAATAATGTGAAATTAATTTTGACTTTTTTTGGAAGCAAAAATCAGTTACAGTGAAGCACTTACAATGGAAGAGCAGGGACATACAATCTTGTATTTGTGGTACTTTCATTCAGTTTAAAAAAACGTCTCTAGGTTACGTATGTAACCATGGTTCCGAGAGGGAACGAGACACTGCGTCGGAAAACGCTAGGGGAACGCCCTTGCGTCTGCACCGCGTTCTGAAGCACGTGGCAAATCCGTCCAATGGAGCAGCGAGACGTCATGAGCAGGGTGACGTAATCACCAGAAAGCATAAAAGCACATCCGTCCGGGCGCAAACCAGCTTCGATGAAGAAGCGCCTGCAGGGATGCAGGGGTGGCAAGCGACGCAGCATCTCGTTCCCTCCGGGGAACCATGGTTCCATACGTAACCTAGAGACGTTCCCTTCAGGAACTCGAGCTGCGTCGAAAACACTTTGGGAACAAGAATACCCACTGCGCAAATACTACCAAGTCCCTGCCTGTGTGTATATCAGATGAGCACATCACGAAGAGAGAACTTGGGAAACTGGGGTAGAAGCCAGGTCTAGGTTGTAAAAGTGGACCAAAGTGTGTGGAGAGGACCAGCCCGCCACAGCACAAATGTACTGCAAAGCAAGGCCCACACCCAAGCTGAAAGCCTTGGAGGCCGCCATACTCCTGGTAGAGTGCGCTCTGACCCCCATAGGTGATGGAGGCCAGAGGACTCGTAGGCTAGTGAGAGGGCCTCGACCACCCACCTACTCATAGACTGCTTGGTCGCCGGAAATCCATTCTTTGGCGGACCAAAACAAACAAAAAGCTGATCTGCCTTACGCGACGCGGCAACTCTGTGTGCGTAAGCGTCCAATGCTCGAACTGGACAGAGCAGATTAAACCTTTATTGGCCTACTTCCTGGAACGGAGGAGGACAGAATGCATGAAGTACTATGGGCACCTCTGGTTTTGACTGTACAGGTCTCAGCCTCAGGGTGCCACGGAGGAAACGAGGGGCAAGTGGGTGTCTACCCAATGATTGACCACTCAGAAGGGTGTGGTAAGCAGCTAAGGCCGCCATGTATACCTTCAGAGTGGAGGGCGATAACCCTGCGGAGAATCGCTCCTGCAGAAACTCCAGAACTGTACCAATTGGGAAGTTGACTGGGTCCTGCAGTCACTGTCCAAACCATGAAGCGAAAAGTTTCCCCTTCAAGGCATACTGTTTCCTAGTGGCAGGAGCCCTGGACTGGAGTATAGTCTCAACAACATCAGTTGAGAGACCAGATGCTAGGAGCTGTGCCCCCTAAGGGCCATGCCAACAGCTTCCATAACTCCGCTGATTGATGTAGGAGACCACCGATGTGTTGTTTGCGGACAAGCACATGATGCCCCCTTAGTTCTGGAAGGAAGTGTGTCAGAGCTCGAAACACGGCCAGCATTCCCCGGCAGTTGGTGTGCCAAAGAGATGATGGCCTTCCCACAGACCCTGGGCAGAGCGGCCACTCATGACCGCTCCCCAGCCCGTGAGAGAGGCATCCGGCGTTAGCCTTACGCGACGACAAGGAGCCCCTAACGTCGGGCCTTGAAACAGGAACCAACGTTTCTTCCACATGTTTAAGGCACGTAAGCATCGCCGCGTGACCTTGATCATGCAAAGCGGATTCCCCCACCGGGAAAATCCTTTGGTTCTGAGCCACAACTGCAAGGGTCTCATGTACAGCAGGACAAAAGTAACCACTTTGGACGCAGCTTCCATCAGACCCAGCAGTCTCTGAAACATGCTTGACAGTGAGTGACCGGCCTTCTCTTACCCTCGTGACTGTCGTGAGGAATGACTCGATTCGAGAAGGAGACAGACGTGCCTGCATCGAGGATGAGTCCCACACCACACCTAAATAAGCGGTTCTCTGTAGTGGAGAAAGAACACACTTCTTGGCATTTAGTCTTAACCCCAACATCCCCATTTGGGCGAGAACGACATCTCGATGCCGAAACACCATCTACTCAGATTGAGCTAATATCAACCAATCGTCAATATAATTGAGTATGCGGATGCCATGGAGTCGCAGTGGAGCCAGAGCAGATCCACATACTTTGTGAAAGTGTGGGGTGAGAGTGCAAGGCCGAACGGAAGAACTCGATATTGGTACGCTTTGCCCCCGAATGCAAACCTCAGGAACTTCCAGTGTTGTGGGAGGATGGAAACATGGAAATAAGCATCTTTGATATATATCGTAACAAACTAGTCCTCGGACTGGATTTGAGATACTGTCTGCTTGATAGTGAGCATCTTGAAACGAAGCCGTTTGATAGCGCGGTTCAGAAGACGGAGATCTAAGATCCGACGCAACCCCCCCATCCTTCTTCGGAACGATGATGTAACGGCTGTAGAACCCGGACGCTCTCGAGAGAGGAGGAACACGATCTATGGCCCCCTTCCTCAAGAGAGCATCTACTTCTTGTTCCATTACCAGAGCATGCTCGGGGCCCACTAGTGTGGGGATAACCCCGTTGAAACAAGGCGGACGAGAACCGAACTGGATTCTGTAACCTTCTCTACAATCTGCAGGACCAATTTTGAGATATTTGGTAGAAGTTTCAACGCTACCAGAAAATCTACTAAGGGAACCAGCCTCTTGAGGCTGGCGTCTGGTATTATTAGAGGAGCCAGTTCGGTGCCCTGAAGCGGATGACCGGCAGGGAACGACCGACCTGACTGCTGTAGCACCCTCAATTGAGAGGGCGAGCTCTCCCGTGCCGTACCACTGCCGGGCGGCAGCTGGGAATTTCGCTCGCCGGAGCTCACTGAGCCCTGAAGAGCCGAGGTGGCAGGGGTATAAATTAACCTCCATGAGGGCACTGAAGGAACAACCGACCCGACCGCTGTAGCACCCTCATGAGGGGACGAGCTCTCCCGTGCGTACCGTTGCGGGCGGCAGCAGGATGGGAATTTCAATCGTCGGCGCTCACTGAGCCCTGACGGCACAGAGGGGTAGCCCCCCCCATCCTTCTTCGGAACGGTGAAGTAACGGTTGTAGAACCCGGACGCTCTCTCGAGAGGAGGAAAACATTCTATGGCCCCCTTCCTCAAGAGATTATCTACTTCTTGTTCCATTACCAGAGCATGCTCGGGGCCCACTAGTGTGGGGATGACCCCGTTGAACGAGGCGGACGAGAACCGAACTGGAATCTTTCTCTACAATCTGCAGGACCAATTTTGAGATATTTGGTAGAAGTTTCAACGCTACCAGAAAATCTACTAAGGGAAACAGCCTCTCGAGGCTGGCGTCTGGTATTATTAGAGGAGCCAGTTCGGTGCCCTGAAGCGGATGACCGGCAGGGAACGACCGACCTGACTGCTGTAGCACCCTTACTTGAGGGGGCGAGCTCTCCCGTGCAGTACCGTTGCCGTGCGGCAGCTGGGAATTTGCTCGTCGGAGCTCACTGAGCCTTGAAGCGCCGAGGTGGCAGGGGTATCAGTGAACCGCCATGAGGGCACTGAGGGAACAACCGACACGACTGCTGTAGCACCCTCACTTGAGAAGGCGAGCTCTCCCGTGCCGTACCGTTAACGGGCGGCAGCTGGGAATTTCACTCGCCGGAGCTCACTGAGCCCTGAGGCACCGAGGTGGCAGGGGTATCAATGAACCTCCATGAGGGCACTGAAGGAACAACCGACCCGACCGCTGTAGCACCCTCACTTGAGGGGGCAAGCTCACCCGTGCCGTACCGTTGCCGGGCGGCAAATGGGAATTTCGCTCGTCGGAGCTCACAGAGCCCTGAAGCACCGAGGGTGGCAGGGGTATCAATAAGCCTCCGTGAGGGCAATGAGGAGGATTGGGCACCGTATACTGAAATGTTATCCTTTCCTCCCCAGGTGGGCCTGCCCTCAGGGACCTGACAATGGTAGGACCATGTCGCCGAGGTCCTCTTAGACAAATAACGGTCCACAGATCCGTTTTCGGTCTATAAGACCCCAACTGAGAGCATCGCCCCGACCCCCGATCTTTCTGTGGAGGGGTGCGGGTTGCAACGCTCTATTTTGAGACTGGCGATATGAGGAGCTATATGACTTGGGCTGCTGCTCGCTCAGCAACCCCACCCCTGAGGAGGTCAGCCTGGTATGCTTGTAACACCACCATGGTGTGCAAACATGCGCCAGCCTGACCTACCGCCGTATAAGCTTTCCCAACCAGACTAGATGTAAGCCTAACGGGCCTGGTGGGAAACTTCGGGGCCTTCAGGGACGATGCTGAGGTTGGGGAGAGATAGCTCACAAGCGTCTACTCCACCACTGGCATCGCCCCATATACCGTATCATTCAGCCCCACGATGTTCTTTAAATAATTCGAGACTGTGGGGCTGTAAACACGGGATGAGTACGGTTTCTCCCACGAACTTGACACCTCAGCATGGAGATCGGGAAAAAACGGAAGGCCCCCGTCGTGAAGGCTGTGATCGGGATTCAGAACATGCTCGTCTAATTATTTATAGGACGAGCGTCCTGTTTCTAGGCTTGCCAAACAATATTTTATTTTTGGCGCGAAACACACCCCCCATAATCAAGAATCACACCCCATACGCGAGGGGGACTGTGGTGGCGAGTCCACAGTCCCCTCTGTCTCGACACTCGTCACATCCACCTCCTCGGAGGAAGATAGATGAAGCGTCTGGCTCTTTCTCTCGCGCGGGGGGGGGGGCGCGTGAGAGAGAGAGCCGCGGATCTAGCGGGTGAGGACCCCACGACAACAGTCTGCGCTGTGCCTCGGCAAAAGCGGGACCGCTGCCAGCGGGATCGCAACCCTGGCCGCTCTCATCAAACGCAGCCAGACGAGAGCGGAGCGTGCGCAGCGAGAGCAGCTCGCAGTGATGACAATCAGCTGCTCGAAAGCTGACCGTGTATGCTCCGCTCCTAAACAAACGACACAAATCGTGTGTATCCCCTGCCGCCATATATCGTGGGCAGGGAGAAACACAGCGCTTGTAATGCCATTCACTCTCCATAGACTTTCTCATTGTTTTATATGAGTGCTTGTGCGGACAGACAACAGTAAATAGAAAGACACATACACAGAGCGCTACTGAAGAGCAGAAGCTGGGTTGCGCCCGGCCGGATGTGCTTTTATGCTTTCTGGTGCTTACGTCACCGTGCTCGTGACGTCTCGCTGGTCCATTGGACGGCTTTGACACGTGCTTCAGAACGCGGTCACGCAAGGGCGTTCCCAAAGTGTCTCGACGCAGCTCGAGTCCCTGAAGAGGAACTTAGTTTATCTATATTTGAGCTGTAATGTTTTCTTTATTGCCATTTTTATGTTGGGACTACATTTCTAAGCAGAACTAAGGAAACCAATTTTCTAGTGATGTATCATTTAGTTAGAGTTATATGAGTTTTGTTTTTATAGCTAGATAAATATTAAAATGGTGTTGTTCACATCGCTTTTTTAATCTCTTGTTCCCACTATAAAAATTTAACAGGTGATTCTCACAAATATGATTAGTTGACCCCAAAATCAAAAAGAAATAAATAATATTTTGTTTAAAGAAACTGTTTTTAACCCATTTTTAAGATGATCATATTGTATTATATGTATTTTAATGTTTATCTCTTTGCCCCCACATATTTCAAGACCTTTACTGTAACTATTATTTTTTTCTTTTGGATTTTTAAAATCAAATTATGATCATGAACATTCAATATTTGAAGTACATTCAATATTTACTAATCAACATAATGGCAAAAATGCTGTCAATAGAGTTGAACTTGTATGGAACTCCTATGGGATTCCTATAAAGGGAATATAGGCTTGCAGTACCAGAGTTGGCCACTTCGGTGCAGGCACTGTCAGGTGAGGACACAGGGCTGAGGTTAGGCTTTCTTGTTGCTGGTAGTACCTGTAGGAAAGACACAAATAGAAGCCTTTAAGAAAACATCAACCACACTCTTTAGAGCAGTGCTTAAGAACAGTTACTGCATAACTAAACTCTGTTTCCAGAGTGGAATCGGCCACAGTCTTATGTCTCACCTTAGTAAGTTCTACAGAAGGCAACGTCTCGCTTCCAGAGTTAGGGGTGTTGGCTATTTTAGGAACGAGACCTCCGGGCAGAGTTGTTCCCCCCAGTCCAGCGGGCCTGAGTTGGGGGGCTGTACTGCAGGGAGGTGGAAGGGAGATAGGGCTGTGGGGTCCACTGCTGGAGCCTGATGAAGACCTTCGTCTGATGAATGCTATCTCTACTGTAGGATCTGGTCTATAGGGTCAAACAGTGACATTTGTAAACATCTGACTTTACATTCTGTCACCATCCACACACATTTGTCTTGGACAAAAGCAAACTATCACAAGATACTAAGCATATTTTCATTATCTTATCATTCTGCAAAGGTTGTCTTGAAAGGTTGTGTTTATCACCCACACACACACACACATATATATATATATATTTAGTTAGTCTATATATTATATATATGATATACCCTAGCTATTTCTATCCCTATATAGAGAACAGTATCTCATACTTAGATCCTAGTATGTGATATATTAGGTATATAATACGTATGTATCTATATATATTATATATCTATTATATACAGTATGTATATATATATATAATTGGATGTTAAACTGAGTTTTGTTTCGAGTGAGTATGCTTTTGGCTTCTTCGTGTGTTACTCCAATGAGTGATTCCTTATTGATGGATATGAGCTGGTCCCCAGCCTTTAGTCTCCCATCCTGGAGTAAAAAAAAACATTCCCTTCACCTTAATGGGCTTCACTTAATTTCACTTTACATTACTACAATTTACTTCACTTAAACCTGTTTAAAAATACAGTAATATTGTGGAATATTACAATTAAAAAACTCTTTCTATTTGAGGTCTGTAATCATTGGCTGCGACAGCAAAGTTGCCCACATTTTTCACCAGTAGGCATTACTCAGTCTTAAGTGTTTCATGATCCGTCAGAAATCATTTTTTTAAATATTATTCATGGGTGTGCAAGAACCACACTCTCTCCTAGTATTATCAATGTTGAAAACAGTTGTTCTGCTTCATATTTTTGCAGAAACTGTGATACATTTTTTTCTGAATTCTTTGATGAATAGAAAGTTCAAAAGGTTAACATTCTTTTGAAATAGAAATCTTTTGTAAAAATGTATTACCCTGTTCGCTTTTGATCAAAGGTAAGCATCCTTTGTGAATAAAAGTATTAATTTCTTTAACAAAAAAGGCTTAATGACCCAACAACCTTTAAAAATTGGTGTAATTTACTGAACTTCACCTCACTTTAATTTACCTCCCTTAACTTGACCTTAATTTACCTCACTTCACCTCACCATAATCTACTTCACTTAGTCTCACTTCACTTCATTCACAAACTACTATGGTGTTTCACTAACCAAGAATCAACACAAAAAACTGGTGTATTTTATTTATTTGATTGATTGATTGATTGATTGAGTGATGATGAGATGATTGAATTAACTGTTTTTATCAGGACCTCAACAAACCATGTCTTAATTAAAACAACACTTACTAAATAATAATATTAATTAGTGGACGACGAATTGGTTTTTTGACAGCCGGATTCCGCTGACGATATCTTGGAAAAGAGGGTGGCGTGTCCGATATAAAGCCCTGATTATATATTGCGTGAGTTTATTCTTAACCCTCTACCGCATGGTGTGGCCATATGGCAACATACTCTTTGTGTTAATTTCCTTGTCACTGTCTCTTTAAGAGAACATTGTCGAACATTTTTTTTTTTTAGAAAGAGAAGACCTTATTTTAGCCAATGATGTGCTTTGATTAAGTCACGTGACATGCAGTTTTTTTTCTGTGGCGAGTTTTCTGACAGACTGCCGTCTCTTGTCAGTAGCTGCTGAAAGCAAACCCTACCCCCCCCAGGGTCTAAAACGTCAGTAACAAACAAGGACCAGTCCGTGTAACTTCTACAAAAAAATCTAAACCATCACTGTTATGATGTTCTCGTGACATATTCACCTCTCAAAAAAGTTTTTATAAAATTGGTTTTTGGTAAATCATTCAAATGTATGTTGCCAAGCGGCAACACTGTGCAATAGTGGAATGACATTACAATAGTTTAGCTAGCTAGCAAGGTCAGCTGCAATTTGTTAAGCTGTAACAATAACAACATTAATACTAGTGAAATAATGGTGATTAGTCGTATGTTAATGGTATTTGTATTATAGATATAATCAAATTGAAATGGCAATTTTACTTTTCATTAAATATGAATACAGTTAACATTACATAAGTGAGCACGGCCATATTCTATGGCAAGGTAAAGAAGAAAAAGGCAGAACTTGCTCTTCCTGCACATGAAAAAACTGCTTTGTGAAGTTTCATACATAAAAAAAGGTGATCTTTCAAGGATTATTTTTTTGGGGGGGGGGGGCTCATGTTCATAGTCTTCCTCTCAAGACATTGCATAATGCTGAATTTTCATGAACTGCAATGTTTTTTGGTTTTATGTCAGTGTTTTATGATACATTATATACAGTATTATATTTGTTTTAACTATAAATTTGCAGTTTAAATAATATTCATACAAAATTATAAATCATCATTCAGCAAAAAAAGAATAGAATAAAAGCACAAGTTGTAGGAAAGTATGTATAAGGTGTCAATTAAAAGTAAGTACTGTGTTAAAGCTTATAATAGCACCAACTGAATCAACACAAACAACATTTCTGAATAAAAATATTAAATATAAGTAAGCTTACACTTATTCTAAGTTAGATCCACTATTGTATGCTGTTGCCATATGACAACAAATCATAAAGTACCTTAAAATAATATTTAAAAAAAATTTTTTTTTTTACAGCACTTCAATTTAAGCCATTCTTTTTTTCATAGTCTATATAAGGAGTGCGGTAGAGGGTTTATTTATATTTAAGAAATTTGAAATTATTTGAAAATGGATTAAAAAGTAAATGTTTTAAATAAACATACTTATACTTTAGATAGAAGTATTTTTTTTACAAATAAATAAATATTTAATAAAAAAAATTAAGTAAACCCTGTAACCAACAGGGCACTCAGTATTCTGGGAAGTTCGTGTGCATAATATATTTTTTAAATAAAGCCAAGGTAACACTCATTTTACACACAGCACACAGTGGAAAAGACATGAATATGGCAGTGGAAAAATGCATAAAGCGCAGCATAATTTGAAACTTAGTTTAAAGTTTTTCGATCGCTCGTCTCCAGTGAAGCTGAACTCTCCTCCTGTCCGCATTCAATTTGCACGGACCGACCGTCACGCAGAGAACACGCGATCGTGCAGGATACAAATGCACACACTTCACAAGATCTCACAGCTGGATTTGACTAAGTTTGCAAGCTTTGTGAAATTAAATGTTCATTTGTCATTCAAAGATTTGTTTAAATTATATAAATGCGTATTTGCTGAATGCTGACGGCAAACAAGAAAGTATTATAATGTTTGCCTTTCTATTACTAATAATATAAAAGCAATCGTTATAATACTTTTTGTATACATTATAATTCCTTTGTTTAACCGTTCTATCTGATTAGCCAGACAGACTTCTATCCGTATTAGACAGAACTGAACGACAACAGCGAACAAGAGGGAGAATGTGAGCACTGTGCTCAGGCGCTGCCGCTGTCAAAATAAAAGTCCCGCCTCGAACGCATCGGCCCAACAGGAAAACTTATCGGCCGATGCCAATATTAGAAAAATGCCAAATATCGGCCGATATAACGGCCTTGGCGATATATCGGTCGACCACTAATTATAATGATAAAATACCTTTTGGCAATCGCCTCCTTGTATTATTTCCTGAACACACACCATTGGCCCCTCTGCACGGTTAGCTCCGCCCCTGATGACCATGCCTAATCCTGTCCCTTTGGCAACACATATCAACTGAATCATGCAGTCTCTGGGGAAAGAGAGGTATACATAAGGGCTTGGATCAACAGCAGAAACAATGGCTCCTGAGGTGATTAGTTTTTTTCCCCAAAACCAAAAATTAAGCTTTAGCGTTAGTTCTTGCAGGTCACGTGAGTCAAGCTTGCATTAGCTGATTCTCAGCTGATCACATCTACCAATAGGAATACGACACCTATCACGGCATACCTATATAAGCTGTATTCAGTATTATACAGCAGCTTTTCAGCTTGCTTCGGAGCAAATTAACCTCCTCCATCCCCAGCTCCACCTTTCGCCACAGTCAGGACTTAGCTTTGTGATATTCCTTGCTAATCAGACTCCTTTTATCTTGAATAATGTGTTACACTTAAATATCATTAAGTGCATAAATTATATCTGCTTTGTTCTGTTCTGTTAACCCTGGGGGTTATTATTGCTGCTCTCCCTGCGCATTCATGACAGGCTGCATGGATGGGCAGGGAGGTTTTTGCCCAGAACAGAAACATACCGCCAAACCAAACTTTATGCTAAGTATCTATCATTGTGATGATAGTGGTCCTGACAGAAATTAAGCTTTGTGGGATTTCTTTTTACTCAGGCTAGTTCAGGTGTTTTCAGGCTCAGACGCTTCAATTAGTACACTATTAGCAGCAATAGTGTGAGAAAGCTGCTGGGTTCTGTCATTTGTTTTGGTAGTAGAATTATTTGAAGTATACACAAAAGGATCACACAAAAGCACTGGATAAAATCTCAATTATATCTACAGTGTGTCATTTGGTTCTCACGTGCAGACTTGTGGAGATGGGGAGGTAATGCAGGCAGTGGTGTATACTGGGTTGGGGTCTTTAGGGCTCAGAAGCAGAGGACTGGTTGATCTGGAAGATGAGGAGGAGGCAGTGTCGGTCAACTTTCCTGAAGACAAGAAATGTGCTTTTTAATAATTTCAGTCTCTGCAAATGACACAAATTATTGCTACTATAGCAATACTGAAGTACACTTAGAAAAATAACCTATGCATTTATTTTTCTTACCTATTTATTTTGTTATATATTTTGTATATACACTACTGTTCAAAGGTTTTGGGTTTTTTTAAGATTTTAATGTTTTTGAAAGAAGTATTTTATGCTTAGCAATGATGCATTTTTAAAACAGTGATATTACGGAAAATTATTACAATTTAATATAAGAGTTTTCTTTATTAATATATCTTAAAATGTAATTTATTCCTATCATGTCCACAGCCATTACTCCAGTCTGATTTGGCACCCAAATTACATTTTTTATTATCACATTTGAAATGGTTGTGTTGCTTATTAATCAATTTTGTGTTGTATTAATAATTTTGATGATTAGAAAGTTTAAAAGAACAGCATTTAGGTGAAATAGAAATGTTTTGCAACATTATAAATGTCTTTACTGTCACCTGTGGATTTAAAGCATTAAAAAAAAACCTTACCAACCCCAAACTTTTGAACAGAATGTACATACACATACATTGTTTCAAGTCTATTCTGATGCATGTTTGATGTAAAAATGGCTCTTTATGTAGAAAGACAATGATAGAAATGGCTTTTTATGTTGAAAACGATGTTATGGAGGACCCAAACTAAATATTTTTCTAAGTTGGCAAACTGTAGGCTCCAATTGCTGCAAGTTCTCAAAATCAGACATTAGTCATTCACTCCTGAAATGCAGTAAATGATAGACGTAGTGGAAAATACCTGTGGAAACAGAATTGTCTGATCCAGAGCTGGTACTACTGCTGGAGCCATATTTTTCCATTAACTCAACAAATTCCCTCCTATGATAAAACATATAAAGATACATGCAAAATCAGTCATATACCTGGAGACATAATTATCCAGTGAATCATAATAAGAGGGCTTTTGTACAGACTAACCCTTTCTTAAGAATTTTTGTGTCTGTGTTGTGTTCAAAGCATAAACATTATGTGGGTTTTCCATTCTGTAAAATCAAGCATTACGTAAGTATGAACATACTTGTTCTAAGGAAGTCCTGGAGGAAATTATCATTCTTATTTTTTAAAATACACACACACACAAAACATTAAACCCCCAAACTACATTTTGTAAGTCTCATTAAATGCAACTTCCTCATTAGCACTCAAAGTAGCTTAGAAGCACTTAATTAGATTACGGATGCAATAATTGTGATAAATTGGTCTCAAAGTCAAGAGCCAGACTGTTTCCAAACCAGAAATGCGATCTAGGCAGTAATCTTTAAATGTATATTATGTTCTCGAAATCTGTGTGCTGTACTGAAACAGTTTGTTTGAGGTGACTGATTGTCCATTAATTATGAAGGTAATCCTTTTACAATGTTACAGATTAAAACCTGACCTCAGCTGGTTTAACTCAGGACACATATGACAGACTTGCGGCCCAAATACGTCAACAGCTGTCAAGTCGGGAGTACAAAATTGCTCATCAGGAAGTCACTGAGACTAGCAAAATGCCAGTTCAATTTAAACAAAGACAGACAGGAAGAACTTGACAACTGCCCAAAACCGAGACCTTTGGCTAAGCAGACAATGCCAAAACAAAAAAAAATCTCGGCAGGCATACTCCAAAAATTACTCAGCATGGAGGAGTGGCTTGATGTTGTCAGTACAGACTTACTATATCGATCTAGTACCCTAAGAAGATTTAAAAACAACTATACTCATGTTTGGAGTTCTTTTTTTTAAGAATAATAATAATAAAAAAACAACAAAAAATTGCATCATACTAAACAAAGGCTAATCAATTCTCAATAAAGGTAAAGACTTTAAGTTCTTACAAGAGTACGGTAAGGATATTTTTAGATTAAAAACAATAAAATACACGACGCTCATCACGTACTATCCATTGTATAGATTTAAGATATAATATCCGAAAGTACACATTCATGTATTGGCCAAGCAAAATTCCGGTCTACAATAATGAACCTCAACTGTTTCACCCCCTTTTGAACCATCGGATTAGTTGCAAGGCACTATTCAAACTTTGAGAATTGTTATAATTTATGAATGCTTTTGAATACAGACCTAAGGTTGGTAAAGAAGACAATCTGCAAGTTATTGCAGAAGTGAAATCATTAAAAAAAAAATGAAAGCATAAAAAAGTTATAGAAGTTTAAATTTACTATAAAGAAAATGCACTATATTAATTTTATTTTATATACAAATAAAATGTTTTAATCCAAAATTGCTATAAAATTAAAGCCATGTGTCTAAATATGTTGTGTTCCAAATTTGAAGTTGATATAAAAAAAGAGGCTCCTATACAATTTTGTTTAGGCGTCCCATACCATTTTTTTTTTTTTTTTATCAAACAGCCACCCACCGGGCCCTGCCCCCCAAAATAACAACCCCCAACTCCATTGAATTTCCAGGTCCTTTAATGAATTTTTTCTGTCACAAATGTCCTTCGCGTTTTATTGTTTTTTATGTTTATTCTCTAGTATCTTACTTTTTCTATGACAAAATTAACCACAAATATGAAATTTGAGATCAGACAGTTCCAACGATATGTATTTTGTCAAGATTATGAAAAAGTTTAATCCTCTTACAAGACACCCGCTACTCCAGTGGAACATCCTCGAACTCCACTAATCTTTAATAGATTTTAAAGTACGATTTCATGGTAACGCCGTGCTCTGTATTTTCAAATGGTTTCACCCCCGCGATTATGATAATTACTAAAACATGTGATAGGAAAAAAGGAAACGAAGAAGAATTTTTGTTATGATGTATATGTTTTGAGGTGCACTCTTGTCATAAATTATCTTAATGTCGACAGATTTTTAAAAACAAACTGGTAAAATATCATTTAGGCACGTCTTGTCCTTTCATCCACCCAATTTATATGTTTGTCAATTAGATTAGGACTTTTAATTGTAAATATATTGAAGTAATAACTTTTTTTAGGCTCACATCAATCCGGGGACGGTGACAGTTAAAGGGTTAAAATCTTTAAACACAAAACAAATCAATAATATAAAAAGTAAAAATAAGTAGAAAAAAAATATTCCTTTAAAAATGTTTAAAATATCACCCAATTCATAAAAGTCATCTTACCTGGAAGCGTCGTCACGTACTATCAGTAAAGACATGTGATTTGTAGCTGACGCCATGCGAAGAACTTCCACTGCCCTGATAAAACATCAAACCGATTTTTCAGTTTAGTTGTTTTAATATACTTCAGGCATCTTCTAATTTATTACAGATCCATAACCAATCCAGAATACATTACTTTTCATTTGTAACACCTCCTAAATTCATGTTGTTGACATCGAAAATGAGGTCCCCTGCTCTAAGACGCCCTGAAAGACAAGGGACATCATCCATCATTTCCAGAATCTAAGTAGAAGCATTCAGTGGAGATTTTGGGAAAGTGAACATACCATCCTGTGCTGCCACGCCACCTGGCAAAATTCGTTTAATGAAAATACCGAACTCTTCATCACTCTGTTCTCTGTAGCCCCCAATAATCTTCACGCCTGTCAAACCGAGAACAAGATTTTGGGGATTAGATTAGATTAATTATTTATATGGGGGGTGAGAGAACAAAGTAAATCAAATTGTGCACCAAATGCCTTGAAAAATAAAGCAGTGTAAACCAGTTTTCTAGGAATAATATTATAAACTGAAAAAATTGTGCTGTGGTTCTCACCAAGTCCTCTTTTACAGTCTGTAAAGTCTAGTCTCTCCACAGCACGGTTGACGCCATGGGGCCCCATTATTGTCCTAAATAAAAGAGATTCCATTAAATATTAGTGCAAGAGTTATTATCATAAAAACGGTAATATGGTGGTAATGCAGTTGACCCTCTGAGGCATGAATTATAAAATCCCCAAAGGAAAGAACATAATCATTCCCAATCCTTTTTCCCCAAAATATTGCATATTGGAAGAGTTGCACATCTGCCCATTATAACAGAAGATAATGGTAAATATTCCAGGAAAGAAAAAAAACATGTAAAGGGAACATTCATATAGAATAAAGGAAAAATTTCCAATGTGGCTTTGGATGTAATTTTACACCTGAATGGTTTAAAAAGGCTTTCAAAGATCTGTACTGTAATGTACACCGATGCTTCAGAGGGTTAAATCACTCATAATTTAGAAATACTGAAATGTATTAATTTAAAGTGAGCTATAAAGAAAATCAATGCTTTTTTATTCCAGTAAACAGAACAGTGGTTGAAGTAATGGCCCATTATTAGGCAAAATAAAAAATATCACGCCAGAATAAAAAAAAGTGCTTATACAGGAAGTAGGTTATTGTGCATGGGTTTATTTTAAAATCACTCAAACATGTTCACTGAAAGCACCAAATTATAATTATTTTATAGAAAGAGGGTATGTATCAAATCCAACGATGGCCTGATCTCTATTGCATTTAATCCCTATAACAGACTGAAAGCAACAGAAAACAATGTATTGCCTTTAACTAGGACATTGAGTAAAATGTTGCATGTGTAAAATTTTTAAAAGCAATTTCAAAACTGACATATAATATTCACTTCAGATTCAATTTAAATGTGCATCTGACTTCATCAAAACCCAGCAAACAGATGTTATTTAAGCTTTATCTGTCTGTTTGACAAAGAGGCATGCACTTTTGAAAACTCATGCACTCTGCAAAAACACAGAAAGAAAAGAGGAAATGATCACAAAAGTAGAAAAATAAAAACAGCAGAAAAATTAAATAATACAAATCAAAGAAAATAACTGGAAGGAGGGTATACTTGTGCATTGTGTACAACATGTAGAAAATCTAAACATGTGAAATGCATTGCATTTATTCATACCTGGGGTCACTGAGACCCCAAACGTATGTACTGTTTTATGAAAGATATGCGTTATCAAGTTGATATTTTGTTTATAATCAGATCAGGAAACTTATGTTTTTAAACTATTAAAATACAGTTAATATTTATTTTGCATGTTTTGCACTGACAGTACAAATATGCAAGTTATGATATTAAAAAAATGTAAAAATGCAAAAACATTCTGTCAAACATTCTGTCAAAATATGGCAATGTTTTTTTCAGCACTCTGTATTTAACAGTACTACACTCAGGAAAAAAGCCAGGTTAAGTGGTAACAAACATATGCATTAGCTAAATACCCAACCTAAATACCCAGATGATGATTCAACTCCAGGACTTTTTTAATCTCAGACCAAAGTGCTGTTTTTGTTTTGTTGGGTTCATGTGGCGGTCAGCGCGAACTGAACAGGATGACAAGGACAAAAGCTTGTGCTCCTTACTAGTGATGTATTTAACCTGATTCCCATCTCCGCAATTTGTGTTATTTGTTATCTCCTCTGCTGCATTGTAAACAATGCACTTTAATCTCTGTCACAATAAGAGCAACGAAGAGAATTAGAATTACGTTCAGACATCATCTGTCCTGTACCGCAGCAGGCAGGTCATGGTTAAGGCATGTTTATTTCCTTTAAATCTTCATCAAAAGGATTTTGTCTTACACAAACCTTATATAAGCATATATCATAAAGCATTTTGGGAAATAAAAGGATCTGTCTTTAACGAGTCACCCTGAATAAAGAGAGCTCAGATGTAGAGCACGAGATTGTGTTACAAAAGATCCAGCATTAAACTGATCACTTAATTCTAATCTGTTTTACCTTGCTCAAGCCATGTAAGGATATGCACTCAAGTGACTATAGCGAAACTACGCAGGCATCCCCCTATAGGGTGCATCCTGTCCATCTTTCTCTAACTTTCCACTTCCTGCTGGTTCATCACCAACATAATGATAATGAACTTTAAATGACTTTAAAACAACAATTTCTTATGTACAGTCAGCAACTCTCTGTTGTGACTGAAAGCTAGTTTATCTGCATTATTAGAGCATCACAACTGATTAAACAGAATATTAGGATATGCTGAAATGTTCCAAGGCAGTTGTAACATCCATGCCCAACACATTCAAACAAGCAGAAACATAAAGGTAACGACACAAGCACAGCAAATGAGGCTATGATAGACATCAAATAAGCTTTAAAAGCATTAGTATTTGCTTAATCTAAAGTCACTCAGCCAGATAACAACCAGATAATGGCATTTCCTACCAGTAGAGGAGTGATAGCCCGTCAAAGTGTTCTGCCTCCACTTGTGGAAGCAGTGCCATTGCAGTTCCACAAGCAACTGATGATGTATTGTAAAGTCTACGTTATCACCGGGTTGGGGGGAATGGCAGTTCAAATCAGGTCAGTCTCGATGACCGAGAGACAGCAATCTACCCAGAGAGTAACAGACACACTCCTACCTATCCACTAATCTCTCCTGATACCCCGCAGTCACATGGTTCGCCTCACCTCTCTCTGTGCTGTCACAGCTGATGATGATTCTGCCTCTCCGGAGGCAGAAAAGCTCAAAACTTGACACCCGGCTGTGATGTGGAACGAGGGGATGGGAGTCTGACTGCATGATTTCTGACCCAGGGACACTGAATCTACAGTCCAGTTGTTTTTTTTCAACTGAAAAGAGAATAAGAAACATAAATTAGCTTTGTACAGATAAAAGCAACTACAGTATATATAAACATAACAAATAAATCAAATAGAATTTCATTTTTAAAAAAGTATCTAAAAACATGAATGAAGAAGGGAAAAAAAATTGTTTTACCACTTACAAATTCCAATTTTAATATAAGGTCACCAGGGACAGTTTGTTTTAAAATCTCAAAGAAAAAAAAATCAACCATGACACATAGCCTATAAATAAAGCACAATTTCTAAATATTATAATCTTTTAACCCTTAACGACCCTTAATCCTTATCAGTCCTTGAATGCAATCATAGGCGAAGGTTAAACACTGCCATTCAGCTAGTGACCAGGAGGAGGCGCTTTGAGACCCTGCTGGCATTGTAACGTGCAGTTATGATGGCAGAATGAAAATGATTACTACTAGAGCAGGGATAATTGTAACACCTTTTTTTTGCTTTTGGGTTTTTGCTATTTTTTCCCTTCGAAAATATTGAAATGAAAGTTTTGAAATTTTACCTCAAACATCTTTACCTGTGTCAATTAAATTTGACACAGGTAAAGCTATCACTCCTCTATGTTAACTTTTAAATATCGTTTTAATATGACGTTAAAATGTCCATTATGTTGTGAGGAGAGTATTAGCTGGCTACCTGTTCAGACCGCAAACTGTTTAGAAGAGATTAATCTACTGTTTAAAGAGATTAAGAAGCTTCCTGAACTTTTACTATAATTAACTTGATTCAAGTGGATATTTAATAACAATTATTATAATGCGTAATATCTTATATGTGATAATCACATTTTCACTCACTCAGCAACAAACAAGTTGCCTATTGTACCCAGGGCTGCATTAAGACCTCACTGGGCCATGAGGCTATGACTTACTGCAGGGCCCCCCACTACAATAATAATGATAAACATACATACATACATACATACATATAACACACACATATATATCTATATATATATATATATATCTATATATATATGATAATAGGATTTATATGCTAGCAAAATTTTTGGATGCACTGAAATTTCATAATTCTTGTTACCAATTTCAATACTAAAAAAAAAAAATAGCCCAAGTAAAACCAAGCTTACTGAACACAAGTAAACAGTCACAAATTATAATAGCACAAAGATACATACGAAATCAACCTACTTAAAAAAATGAATAAGAAATATTATATTGTATAAAATAAAAAGACTACAAATAGACTGAATAGTCTTCACATCATAAATTCAATATACATTATTGGAGCACTGGGGACCAGAAACTTTCTGGTTCTGAACCATTCTTCACCATATCTTTGTTTGTTGAGGCGCCCCCAGCATCCTCAGGTTAGACCCCCTTGCGGGTGCGTAAATGTGCTGCCAGTATTTTTCATTTGGGTGAAGACGCTCCTCTAATGGCCAGGATTCATACTAGCCACTCCTACCACAGCTTCTCTTTCACTCTTCACGGTCACCCCTGTAAGAACCAGAACACAAGCCTTGACCTGCAATGTTGCAGACGGTAACTCAGCAAAGCCTACGGATTTGACACAAAACGAACGGATACATTAATCAGAAACAACAAGTAATCGAGAGCACCAAAGGCACGAACCGCCCACTCAGAGTGATAGTCCGGGGCTGTACGAGCAGAGTCCAGGACGACCACTCAGCCAAAAACAACAAGGGCAGACACAGAGCAAGGTGGACGTCCCACAAAAGGGCCAAAAAAACACAAAGTACTTTCCCAGTAAACGTAAGCAAGTATTAACCGCGTACAAATACGTGGGCCTTGTAGCGGAAAATCAGCGCATTAAATACATGTATTCAGGTTTAAAATCCATGACAACATGTGGCATCGAGCGAGATTGCCCCGGTCTCAAAAGCAAACTAGTCATCAGTTTCACCACTCTGATGTGCTTTAAAGATGATAAGAAGTGACCAAGAAACAAAGCTTGTGACCTGGGTCAGGACACAGAAGATATTCTCACTGCTAACTACCATCTAAAGATCCTCCTGTTCCTTTTTTTTATTGAATAATGTTGGTAACCAAACCAATTTAGTATTTTTTTCTATACTGTGGAAGTCAATGGGGCCAACAACTGTTTGGGTTACTATGTTGTTTTCTGTTCCACACAAGAAATAAAAATAATCGAAGTTCGGGAAACAAACAAGAGGGGTGAAAAAAAGGCAGGAAAGTTCATATTTTGGAGCACACAGTGGTGGGAGCAGTAACGCAGAGAACTGATCCCTTAAGTCCTGTTATGATCTGACAAGTTCTGTGCGATACTCAGATCTATATTTTCTACTGTATAGTTTCATATGTACAAATAATCTTCATTTTTAAGATTTCACATATGCTTTTTTATATGTGAGTAATGGTAACATGACCAATTTACACCCTGGGATCAATAAATTATATATCTACTTTATTTTCCATAAATGTGATATATCTTACCAGGTTTCAAATATAACTACTGTCTATAAAAATAAATGCTGTCTATGTTATAAGGCTTGTGTTATTATTTCTTCACCAAAAATTTCACCTAAAAATTAGCACCAAATAAAATCAGTCAAAAATCCATTAACAAAAACATAGTTTTATTTTCACATTACAATAGAACTAATTGACAAGAAGCCACTGTTACAGAATATTAATTACGTTGTGCAGTGCATCAATAGCCGGACTTCTGACAGGTCCTTCAAGAACGTCTACATCTGCAGGTTGTGGCAATATGTGCCTCGGGTGGACTGAATGGTTTGCAGGACTGTTACAACTCCTGCCAGTCCACAGCAGGAATGCAAATCGAGGAAGGGATGGGTCCAAAAATCACAGTGATGATGTTTGCCTCTGAAGACATCCTTTGACAAACATCTGATTTCATGTGTGTGGTGACGCAATCCATGATTGTTCCCCATGTTCCAGTGCGAGAGTGTGCTCATTGGTCCAGTCAATGATCCATCACTATCAGAAATAGAAAGAGAAAATCTGGTGGTACACATCAGTCATACCCCGCCAAAGATCTCCCCAAAATGATCCTCTGGTTGTGCGCACACATTCTATATGGATGGAACTTCCACTTATAGATCCACGATAAAGGTTCATAAACAAACAAACAAACAAACGGTATTGTTTTCTCCTCTGTGGTCACATCTAAACGAGATGGAACCCCCATACCTAGCTGTGGCTTGTACAAACTGGTTAAACACTGTGCCAGCCCTCTTGTCAGAAGCTTGCAAAAATACAACCAGTCTGATGAAGCCACAGATTCCCCCATGGATCACTATTCTATATTCTAGGCTAGATGTGAAATGTTAAAAATTAAGATTACTTGTACATATGCTCCACTTATGAAACTACTGTATACAGTAGAAAATATAGATCATCTGAGTATTGCACAGTTTAATTTATTGCACTTATATTATTGTACTATTAAAGCATTGTATGCTTAAAGATATAAAGGATATGAAACTGTATATTTTAATTAAGCTGCTGACAAGTCTGAGGTAAGTACTGTCACGCCCCTGGACTGTCTGTGTGTATGTTTTCCTCCCCATGTGCTCTCAGTGACCCAGTTTCTGTCTCTAGTTGATTGTGTTATTTGGTTCAGGTGTGTCTTAGTAATTACCTCGTTACCACATCATGTATTTAAACCCAGTCTGTGCAGTCTGTCTTTGTTGGGTCTTAATGTTATATATGTGTGTCTTCAGCCATTCCTAGTGTGGATTGCCCCTTGTTGTGGATTGTAGGGCTGTGCGATATTGAAGAAAAATGCGATATGCGATAACTCATTAAATAATTCGATATGCGATACAATAATGTGCCACGTGCTCAGATGAAACAGTTTTACTCAGCTGTTGCCGAGTCAGTTCTGTGAACTTCTATAACTTTTTGTGTCATATATTATATAGATATATATATATATATATATTATGGTTATTGTATGCATGTATGTATCAAGAGCTCCTGTAAAACCACAACAAATCCTTGTGTTTGCACACACTTAAGTGGTGAATAAAATTTATTCTGATTCTAATGTAACTAGCATACATGTTTCACTTTTTGTGAGAAGAAAGCACCCCTACAACAACTTCTGAAAGTGAACGGAAGTGTTTTACTCTAGCATTACATAAAAAAATTATTTTAACATTACTCTATGAATTCAAATGCACTGATTAGTTACGTAAGCTACAAAAGTTATTTGGGTAAGAGCAGTGAGTGATTTCTCTTTGTCTTTTGTTCATGGCCCCAAATATTGCAAGCTGTAGCTATATGCATATTGCGATATGTACATTTGAGATTTTTCAGTAATATATATTTCGATATATTGCACAGCCCTACTGGATTGCATTAAAAACTGTTACTTTGATCCACATCTCTGTGTCTGCTGACAACTACAAATTGAAACAACTTAAGTCAGAGTAATCTATTGTGTCTGTAGTAACCAGTGATTTCAATTTGGAATCTATTTAAAACACTGAACTTGTCAGACCATAGCAGGACTTAAAGGGATAGTTAACCCATTTTGTTCACCCTCATGGTTGTCCAAACTTCTATGAGTTTATGTCTTGTGTGGAACATATAAAAAGTGTATTTTGAAGAATGTAGTAACCAACATTTGTGGTCCCAATTGCACTTTCTATAGTTGGAAAAAAAAATTACTATATGGTGGTTTGGTTACCAACATTCTTCAATGAAAAAAAAAAAGGAAATAGGAGGATCTTTAATGGTGGTAGCAGTAGAATACTTCTGCTGTCCTGACCAGAGTACAAGCTCTCATTTTAATCCTGAATCTCTTAAATACTTACGTCTTAAATACCATATTTAAATACTTTAAGTCTTTAAATTGATTTAAATGGATAACATCACCTGTGTACCTAATTACTCTTTGTCTGATGAGTGCATAATTGCTGAACAAATAGAGGTTTCAATAAGCGCCACCTGCTGGAGATAGCTGTAAATGTAAGCACAATAAAAGCTGTTGATTACAAAGATATTGATTGTTTTCCAAAGACAGATATTGATTGCAATGGTCTGTATCTTAAACCTGCATTGATTGCAGTTGGTTTATGTTGTCTTATTGTTTAAGAAAAATACTTTATTGTTTAGATTGACTTGACAGTTTTATGCTTGTCAATAGGGGTGCTCCGATTGATCGGCTACCGATCACTATCGGCCGATAATCGCTTTGGGATGTTTAATCGCCGGTCTCTAAAAAGGCCGATCTCAAAAAAACGATCTCAAGCTGATGAAGCTGCCGTGAGAGATTTGGCACGACATGCAGCAGCACCGCCTCAGTCTCTGTCCGGCCTAGGTGAAATCATTATAATGCTGAAGGTACTCACCTTCATATTTCTTCATCACATAACTTACAAAGTAATTTGAAAACTTTCTGTGAGACATAATTTCACAAACAGCGTGAATTCAGGGTCAGATTATTAAAGTGACCTTCAATGCAGACACACACGCCATCATACAATGGAACTTCCATCCGCAGCAGTCAGAGATTTACGTAAGATTATATTTTTTTGTGATCAACTTTTTGTTCAGATTTAAAATAAGGACCACAACTATTTTCAACAATAAAAAGAAATGTTTCTTGAGCACCAAACAAGCATATCAGAGTAATTTCTGAAAGATCATGTGATGAAGACTGGAGTAAGGGATACAGAAAATTAATAGTTTCGTAATAGGCAATAAATACATTTTGAAAAATATATGAAAAGTAGGGAAAAAACTATTTAGATTGTAATAATATTTCACACTATTACGTTTTACGTGTTTAGCACAAGGTGCTTTTGTATATATTAAATAATTCCAATAATCATAAAAAAGGAGTGTAAAGAAGATTGTTTATATTGTAAGTCTGATTCTTTCCTGCCAATACTAAATATTTTCAGGGATCGTGGTAAATTGTCATTTAAAGGTGCCATAGAATTGAAAACTGTATTTACTTTGGCATAGTTAAATAATAACAGTTCTGTACATGGCAATGACATACAGTGAGCCTCAAACACCATTGCTTCCTCCTCATTAAGTAAATCTCCTGCATTCAAAAGACCACTGAAAAATAGGCGAATCAGAACATAACACCGACTGTGACGGTCCACTAATAGTTACGCCCCCAACATTTGCATATACCCGCCCATGTTCTATGCCAGCCGCCAGCCGAACCTGCACAGCCGAATCATCACAAGTTCTGCAGGTATTGTGAAGAAATAAGTGAGGATAATAGCGAAAATGGCAGATCATTGAAATAAATGTTATGTTCCAGGCTGTACAGGGGATGTGATGTGCAGGGATGGGTTGGTGTCTGTATTCAGAAAGGCACGGAAATAAAAGAACGGCACGTTCTAATAAAAAGCAAGCCACTAAAGGGACATGCTTAGCTGCTTTCTAGCGGTAGCCTGTTACATTACAGTACATAAGATTTAACTTACCACATAAACAGAGTAAGGAGAGATGACTGAGGATGACGGCGAATGATTTACAGATCCTGAGCACCACTGACGAACATCTGATCTTGTAAAATGTGTTGTAAGTACTGCCGCTGTAGTTTACACAGAGCACGTGCGATCGCAAATCTCAAAAGTGAAAGTAAAAAGCGTTCGTGCATTCGAAAGCAGTTTCAATGCCCCGCATATTAATAGCGGCTCCCTGATGCCCGCATTTTATATATAGTATAATTACCAATCGATATAACTGCGAGAGACAGTACTGAAATATATATTTTCCCTGTGTTTCTTTCCTGCTGTGTGAGCTACACTGTTGCCAACTCTTGCGAGACAAATAAGCAACCGCAGCTTCAAAAACAAGCCCAATATTTTTGGTAATTTATTATCATCAATATTATTTATTATCAATTATTTATTACCAATAAATGAGCCTGCAACATATTAAACTGAAACTACCCTTTTAATCATAAGTTATTTGACAAAAATCAGCAAACTGCAACAAAAATAGGAACAAAACTTATCTCCAATCACCAGAATAGGATTGGAGAGATGGAAAAGGGGAAAAGCACAAGAGCTTCAAAGGGGAGCTGTAAAATAGCCACATATTTATAGCCTACTAAAATATTTACGGAATATTTGACAAATTACGCTGCAGCACTTATATTTGTGTTTCTTTCATTGATTGACAGACAGTGTCAATCAATGCAGTGGAGAATACAGTGAACATAAATGAAAAGAAACGATGTTGCTTGTCAGGTTCCTAACAAGCAACCATATTTTTTTTAAATAAAACCCAAAAAACCGCAAACCCGCGAAACGGGATTTTTGACGCAAATTTACAAAAAAGAAGCACAAAGTAGAATATAATACTCGGACTTGGCAATCTGTGTGAGCTACTGAAATGAGCCGCACTGTGAAACAGCCAATCAGAGCAGAGCTCAACATTGAGCCTCACTGTGAAACAGTCAATCAGAGCAAAGCTTCACGTTATTATTCATGACCCTTCCAAATAAGGTAATAACAGACCATTTCATTCTAGAGACAAATCCTAGGGTTGTAAATGGACATATAAAACCGTTTCTGGAGATTACCTAAGCCACATACCTTCTAGATATCAGAGAACAATTTTAAATATTGTATCAATGCGTTCAATGGCACCTTTAAAACATTGTTGTGTGATTTAAAAATAACTTGCATATGGCATTCCATAAACAGCATATTTTTCACATAATGTCTCTGAAGATGAAGACTATCCAAGTTGATTTTTGTATGTTTGAACGTTTCTCAGGTTGTACCAGGAGAAACTGCGCTGGCTTTTTATAGGGTCCGAAATCCCACAGACAAACCAGTGATAGGCATTTCTACCTACGATGTTGTACCTTTTGAGGCTGGGCAATATTTTAATAAGATACAGGTAAATATGAAGCATTTAAATAAACCTATGGTGACATTACTATTATAATTTATGTATATCCATTTGTTACCTAGCTCACTAAAGAACATGCTAAATTCACTCATTAGTGTGCTAATACACTGCTTTTCCCCCCACTCAGTGTTTCGTTTGGGGAAAAACAGAGGTTAAACCCACATGAGGAAGTAGACATGCCTGTTTTCTTCTACATTGATCCAGAGTTTGAGGATGACCCCCAGGATGGCACGAGTTGATACTATTACACTCTCTTATACCTTTTTTGAAGCCAAAGCAGGACAGCGGTTACCCATCCCTGGGTATAGCTAATTATTTAGATCATTTTAATCAGAATTATCTTCAAGAGAGTGCGTTCAGTAATCATTTTGGTAATGATTACTGTATATGTTGTCACGTTTCACTTTGTCTGTTAAGCTTGTATCAAACAATTATAACAAAAACTGAACAGTAATGAAGGCTGATCAAGACAATAAATTGTAAGTTACTATTTGTATATATACCATAATAATTGTTTTTATATATATATATCAAACAACTGAGCTGTATATGAAAAATTTGTGTCAACATTTGTCCGGATAGTGGCTTACTTTAGAACACTAGAGGGCAGCATTTGTGCATGTTTCTTATTGTCTTTTGTGCATTGAAAACAATAACACATAATGGTGTACGACTTGCTGATTATTGTGGAATAATGAATATATTTGGATTTCATACAACTGTAGCAGATGCTTTATATAATGCATGCGCAAATGCTCTTAGTGGTGCGTCAGTGAGCAATATTACGCAACAACTATACTCAAACAGTTTGGATTATACAGAATCACAAAACGCAAATCACAAACAAAATGAGATGTTAAAGTAAAGATACAAAAGGATATTAGAGTAGTCATTAATCACACTGAATGAGATCCTGAAGATATGTAGTTTTATTAATATTAATGAAAAGTGATTCTGTAAACAGTATGTGGTATAATTGCATAATAGTGGTTTAAGCATAAAATATTAATACAATTTTCAAAAACAATCTTTGTAATATGTTTCGTAGAGACTTAAAGAATATTGATGTAATAATCAAAATTCCAAAACAGCATGCTGCATACATTAAAATATTTTAATAATTTTTTTAAATGTTTTTAAATACCAGAAGAAGCTTTAATATAATGCAAACATATATCACAGTTGATATATGATACATAAAAAAAACATAATTTCATGTCATTAATTATTAACTAATTTCTTAATATTGATCTGGAAAGCATTATATAATGTAGTTATGCAAGGGATTGTTTACTGAAGTTATACTAGTGTTAGAGTCTGGCTGGACTGGGTTTGTAAAGGGTGAAAGCCCAACAGTTCAAAGATACAAGGGACAGTAGTGATGCAAAATACAACTATGGTCAAAAATACATATTATCAATATATATATACACACACAAAAGAACTAACTCACGTTCATGATTTTGATAGCCTTTTTTATTATCAGACTAAAATATAGTTTCAAAGTATTGCTGTGATTTTAAAAAGGAGAAGAGAGAAACTACAATAACTTAGCCTGTTTAGAAACTACAATAATCAAATTATGTCATTCAAACACTACGTCATTCTTCGTGCCCCGGAAAACAACAAACCCGAGCACGCGCTTGAAGCGCGCTGGAAAGCTGACGCAGAATCAGTTGAGCAACCGTCCGCGCGACACAACCGAAATGGATGAACATACGGGCTCTGATCTGGTATCAGCGCTTATGGGATCAAAACAGCAAATTAGCCACACCCTCTCTAACACAAAATGGGCGTTTGTGGGATTTGATGGATGCGCTAAATGTCCAATGAGAGAGCAGAGCTGCCCTAGCAACTCCACACAGGAACCAATCAAGGAAAATCTAAGGATAAACTCACATTTTTTTCTGTTTAGGGAGGCTGATAGAAGAGAGGGATCGTGGCAGAGAGCTCAATGGACCAGGTTTGCTCGAAATGTAAAGATAAAGATGAACATTTCTTTTATAAGTATAAACAGTCCATTTTAATAAGTTACTTGGCTTATGCTACTATACTGTAAACGTACGAGGGGTCTTTATTTACCTGCTAATGTGACGCAACAGCATCAGTGGATCCACAACCAGAATCTTTGAACAATAGGACAGCTTTAGTGTTGTACTGGACATGGCATTTTAAACAGAAAAGACTAGTGAAGTATATGTAGGTTTGTTTTTAAAACAGCTATATTGTTTAGTTGCACTGGTGGTCTGAGATATTTAACACAAGTCCATCAAAGGCCAGTTAGTTACATGATGTACCAGAATGGGTCATTGGGCTGATGTGAAGATGAACCACAGGAGCAGCCCAGCAAAAGCTTATGATTTCCTCCTGAAATTCCTGCTGGTTGGAGACAGTGATGTTGGGAAAGGGGAAATACTGGCAAGTCTACAGGATGGGTCCAGTGAGTCACCCTATGGATACAATATGGGTAAGTTTTGATCTCTGTACTGTACAAATGAAACTAAAGTTAGTCGGTCTGCGCATTTGTAAATGAATCTATTATCATGGATTGTAGTTTATTTAACATTTCTATCATATACACATGATGATCAGAAAGTCTGAATACAACTAACAAGCATCATGTGTACATCTACAGCGCGTATTGTGAACTGTTTCAGTTGTTTTGTCACCAGAAATGTTGTCAATCTAGACAATGTAAACAAAAAATCTTTATACACTGAAAACAAGGGATCACCATCTGTATTACATTTATTTTAAATATTAAATTTATTATAACAGTTAGTATGCCACATATATTAAACACCAAGATCACATTTCACATCTAGCCCTGGTTTATCCAGCTCTTATTTACAGCTCAGCTCAGCAGTAGTTGTAGTTATTGGTTACTCCCTGTTTTGGAAAAAGTAACTTCCCAGGGGACAAAATCAACTGTAGTGAACCCCCTTTGGGCTTTCACAGCTAAACAACATATTTTTCATGTGTCTTGCTTATAAGGCCAACAACATTCTTTATGTGATGCAAACAAGTGGCTGGTATCACATAGGGCTGGACGATATGGCCAAAATTTATATCACGATATATTTCTTAATTTCGGTCGATACGATATAATTCCGATATCAATATGAACACTATTTTAAAAAGCCTCATAAAAACTGCCAAGAATGCCCACAACAGAGGTCTTTATGAAAAATGAATATTTGCCAAGTCTATATGAAACGCATATAAAACATATAACTTTAGAAACAAAAAACAGAACAAATAAATTAATGTTCACCGTTTATTTGTATTTAGCCTTCATACAAACAAGAAATGTGAAATCACTGTCAAATAAACATCTCAGACTCACCTTATTAATTATTAATATCTTCTAACATACCAGTCAAAGGTTTTTGAACAGTAAGATTTTTTATTGTTTTTAAAGAATTCTCTTCTGCTCAACAAGCCAGCATTTATTTGATCCAAAATGCAGCAAAAACAGTAACATTTTGAAATTTTTTTACTATTTAAAATAACTTTTTTCTATTTGGAAATATTTTAAAATGCAATTTATTCCTTTGATTTCAAAGCTACATTTTTAACATCATTACTCCAGCCAAATGATCCTTTAGAAATCATTCTAATAAGCTTGTTTGGTGCTCAAGAAACATTTCTTACATATTGAAAACAGACGAGTAGAATTTTTGCAGGTTTCTTTGAGGATAGAAGTTCAGAAGCAAACAGCATTACCTGAAATAGAAATCGTTTTGTAACAGATGAAATTCTTTATCAGCACTTTTGAGCAATTTTTATTAAGTATCCTGCTAAATAAAAGTATTAATTTCTTATAATTTATTTCCAAAAAAAGAAAGAAAGAAATCATACTGACTCCAAGCTTTTGAATGGATTAGTGTATAATGTTACAAAAGCTTTTTATTTCAGATAAAGGATGATTCTTTGGATCTGGGTTCTCAAAGAATCCTGAAAAAAAATCTTCTCAACTGTGTATGTCATCAGCAAATCGATATTAGAAATGATTTTGTGAAGGATCATGTGACACTGAAGATGGAGTAATGATGCTGAAAATTCAGCTTTGTATCACAGGAAAAATTACATTTTAAAATATACAAATAGAAAATATGTCAAAATGTGAGTTTTTGCTGCTACTGTGGATAAAATAAATGCGACTTGGTGAGCAGAAGAGAATCTTAAAAAAACAAACAAAAAAAAAAACTTACAAATCTTACTGTTCAAAAACCTTTGACTAATGTAGGGTGGCTGATTATTGTTACAGATTGAAACAAATGTGCTTCAGCTAGGATAAAGAATATGAAAAGTTGCTCTGAGTTGTGCAGAAAAGAGCAACAACAACATGTTGCTGGGAGAGGGTTACTTGAAAATTGAAAAAACGTTGTCTGCCAGCAGGGTTAGGGCGCTGTGGAAACTAGCGGTGTCGCCAGTAACGGCTGTAAACACAGCAGCATCGCTCATGAACGTACTGTATCATATCAATGAAAATGTCAACGAAACTTTTCTGAAGAAGACATGTCGGTTCCTTCAGGATACATTATAAAAACATCGCGCAAGTCTGATTTTGAAACGTGCAGTGCTCGTGTTTATTCAACGAAAAGTAACGCACAAATAAAGCAATGTATGGGAAACACTGGTAAGTATATCGAAATATCGGAAAGGTGTTTAAAAATCATATCACCGTAATTGAAAAGAAGGTGTTTAAAAATCATATCACCGTTATTGAAAAGAATTATATCGCGATACATATCGATATTGAATTATTGTCCAGCCCTAGTATCACATAACTAACAAAGCACAACATCTTTACATGTATGTAATGACTTGCACATCACTTATTAACTCAGTAGCAACCAGCTCTCGATGTGACAGTCCTTTAGATCTCTTGATTCTTAATAGTTTACATATTTTCTCCAGAATGTCCAGTTCTTTTCTTTTCTCCAGTTTTATTGTTTTTATGCATGCTTGAACAGGACACACTACATGTGCCATTTTTCATTGTCACTGCATTTGGGCAAAGTCCAAAGTATGATAAGCATTACAACAGCTTAGATTACACCGAAGCAATTTAGCAAGTAAATTGACAGCCAACCTGTTCATTTAAGGTCAGAGGCTGACTGAGATCTTGCACAGTTGTGTACTCATTTATCCGAGCAGCTGAGGAAGGAATGCCAGCCACTTTTGAGGAGGGGCAACAGGTTATAGGAACAAAATCATCTTTAGACCAAGAGCCTTTAAATAGTATTTTAATTGCTTGGACAGGCATATTAATATATTCTTAAAAGAATAGTACACACACACACACACACAAACAAAAATTTATCGCCTCTGGCCCTCCAAGTTGTAGATGAGTTTGTTTCTTCATCAGAACAGTTTTGGAGAAATTTAGCATGACATCACTTGCTCACCAATGGATTCTGTGAAGTAAATGGGTGCCATCAGAATGAGAGTCCAAACAGCTGATAAAACAACATCGCAATAATCCACAACACAACTTTAGTAAATCAATTAGTGTCTTGTAAATAGGGATGTAGACTTTTTTTTTAAACAAAATTAGAATGAAAAGGTGTTATTATTGCTTGGACAAAATGCTGCATATTTCTTTGTGAAAGTGAAATATGTCAAATATGTCAAAAACTAAATTGAAATTTTAAAACAAACCACAAATCAAAATAAATAAATAAGGAAAAAAACAAAAGAAGCTTGACTGATCTTTCCATTCAAAATTATAGGCAACCACTGCATTTGAATCGCAATCCAAGATGCTGAAGCCCAGCAGCATGAGCAGTTTTTCAATCTAAATTAGATTGCATAATTTGACATTTTAAACAAAAACAGAATGCTCTGACTTTAGTTTTGTGAAACTATATACATAAAACATCTGCACGAAACAAATACAGCAGACGAGCTGAATGAGATGCAAATTCGCTCTCTGACAGCAGGTGGCACTTATGAAACAGCAGTGATACAACGTTCATTGGTTTACACCTGAAAACAAAGAGCCTGTCTTATGAATGAAAACTTAAATAAAAACAAGCCAGTCCTCCAGAGATAATTCATAGAAACTCCCACCCGTAATGGATCACGCTTCGTTTAACATATCAAAGATTTGAATCGTCACATATTTGTATTGATGTTAAACCGGTTCAGAGTGCATTATTACATCGCTGCTTGTGATGCAAAAAAAAGTGTGTTTTTTATAAACAAATCCAAAAAAAAAAGAAATGGTTCAGAAAAACGGGTCACAGGTTCTTTTACGACCCTAGCATAATGATGTCATTCGCAATGACGTATTTATGTCAAGTCTATCGTCCCGGGCCAGGATGAGAATACACAACACATTCAAATATATGAAGTCAGTAATCATAACTTCAGTCAGTTAAAACATAATCATGATCTGAAAAGTTTACAATTAAGTTTTGCAACTAAGCACCCAAATACAGGGACAGGCAGTGATGTGCAAACAAGGATGTTCTGTTCAGATGGTGCTGTGTCACAGTCAGTCATAGTAGGCAGTCATGTACTGTTCAGTAGACACAAAAAGTCCTTTAAGACATACAGAACACCCCAAGCAAACACACGCTGATTCAAATCGTCTGCTTTAGTCATTAGTAGAGACTTTTAGACCTGAACTGAAGCATGCCAGAAAAGGTAGAGTTGTGAGAAAATACAATGCGCGTCAGATCCGCATCATGTTCAGCAGCGGCAGCTCTTAAAGCATCCAAAATAACCTAATAACCAGCTGCTGTGATGTCTGTTAATCAAAGAAAAAAGAGAAAATCAATAACTTTTGTAGCTTTAAGGATTCATCTATTTAATTTCGAATTTAGTGTTTGATAACTTTAATTTCTGTATATTTCCTACTTGCTGAATATGGAGCCAGATCGGCCTCAAAAATAATACATTTATAAAACAAAATTCATAAATGCACAGCACAATTTACATTTACAAAATCCGATTCGTAAATTCAAAGCACAATTCATAAATACAGAAGTAAAAGCATAAATATTTCCCCAAATGCTCACACAAAAGCATCTTTTTTTAAACACAAAATTTTGTTTTATAAATGTATTATTTTTGAGGCCGATCTGGCTCCATAGCTGAAGGCACAGATAAATATGACATTTATTATTGGGTTTATGGAAAGATTGTTTTAAGTTGACTTAAATGATAAGTTTTTATTTTTTAAAGTCTAATAAATGTTAAAATTGATAGCTCTCAATTATACTGTAATGTTGAATGGTTATAGTCAATGGTTAAATATTAGGTAAAAAAAATCCTAGAGACATCAGTAGTGTTGGTATGAGTGATAATCACCTTCAGTCATAAAAAAAGATGTTAAACATTTACTGACTTTAGGCCTATGAAGTTTCTACATTAATTTGAAAATTGAATGTGAGTTTTTTTGCAATATAAAACTATAATTAAAAACTTAAATGTTAGATGGGATTAATCGCAATTAATTTCAGAAAAAATTTGCCATTAATTAGTTACTTTTTTAATCAATTGACAGTACTAAAAAAAAAAACATAAAACATGTTTCTTTTGCTCCATCAGTTTCAAAAACTAATGCAGCCAAGCCAATACATCCTCATACAATGATAGGACAGTAATTAAGTCATATTTCCACATATTTCCTGTTTTAAATCTTCTTTTTTTGGTTAACTATTCCTTTAAAGTCAACATGAATTGCCATTCTCAACCCACTTTAGTAATATGACATATTTCTGAGCAAGAAGGGACTTTAGTAGATTGTGAAAAGTGTGTTTTCCAAGCCAGAATGAATAGCCTGCTGTTAACAAAGAAGGAAAGAGTAAGTTTCAGAGTAAGAGAACATTATTGCATTTTGATTATTCATTATGACAGCAAACTTCTTTTTGGAAAAAGGTGCATTGATTAATAATTCACAGTAAGATCATGTGATGTGCGTTAACAAAGCAAATAGGGTCAATTTTGTTTTTATGTTAACTTTAAACTAGTTGATCTTTTCTAGTGCAACAATGATGAAAATTTAATATCCCACTGCAGGCTTGTGAAAGTGACTTCATACTACATTAATTTACATACTCTCTAGAAAAAATATAGCCCCCGTAGGGCCAGTAAACAGCTCTGCCAGGATGCTAATACTTGGAAAACAGTTTCTAAAACATTGGGTATGCAAGCAATTAATAGACCAGTGCTGGAGCTTTTTGCTGTCTAGGTTGCTTACAAGATTCAGAACATTTTCTACATCCTATTCTGTCATATTTTATAATTTGTGTATTAATTTTGTATTGTAACCTTGGGAGCAACTCTCGAACAAAAATCCTTATAAGTGCATACTGTATGTACATGGTCGATAAACTCCATTATGATTAGACAGGGAGAGCTCTTGCCTAACAACCTTGCTAGCAGAAGTCTGTTGGAATTTCTGTTTATAGAGATTATTACAACTGGCCAAAGCTCTTACGTAACTGTGCTCTCCAACTGCTGAGCGAAATGTGGCCGAGCCGAGGGGAATGAGGATGCAGCCAGGTTTTGCTGGCGATAAAGGAGTGGAACATTATTATGTTTATCTAAACACTTGCATGTACCTTTCAAGCCACTTGTTTGTTTGAACGATGAAAAGGGTGCATTGACTGTTGGTTTTAAAGGAAGAGTGACAGTTGAAGCCTTGCAGCTGTTCTTCTCCAAGACAGAAATCAGTTCTGTGCCACTGAAACATTTATCCCACTGTCTTATAAATAACGTACAGGCTGATGTGTTGCTCAATGTGTTTTAGGTTATGTGACGCCTGTGGAGATTAACCCTCTGGGGTCTGAGGGTGTTTTGGGCCCTGGAGAAGTTTTGACATGTCCTGACATTTGTGCTTTTTTCAGTTGCTAATAAACATTTTAATGACTAAGTTTAGTAGCACCATAATCAGCACAAACTGGGCTACAATAATATGTGGGCAGCATGTATGTATGTGATTGTGTTTTTGAGAAAACAACGTTTATGCGTGCTTAGTGAAAAGCTAAAATTTCAGGGTAGACGGCATATTGAATTTTGCACAAATTAAAACAAGGCTGTGAATGGTAGAAGAACAGTCTGTTCTCTGTGTTGTATTGTCTTAGATCACACGTAAGACGATACAACACACATCAAAAAAAGCAAATATTTACTGATTAGGGATGTACTATTTATCGTCACCATATTGGTCAGTGGCCAGTATTAGAGTTTTTGTAATTTGTTGGTATCAGTCAATATTGTGGTAATGAATGTTGTTGTTTTTTTGCATGCTCATTTCTGTATTCTTTTTTTTTTTCATTTAGATCATCTTTGCTATTATCTAACACACTCTTAAGTTAATATTTAAAAACACTAATAATTTTTTAACACTATTAAATATAATCTTGAGAATCTAAAAGGAAATCTTAAAAGGAATATTGATTTTTCATACTGTATATCATGCTATTATGCCTAAATTCACCTATAGCATTTAAAGTGACTGATTTTAGTTTAGTATTTTATTTTTAAAAGGATAGTCCACCCAAATAGTCCACCCAAGTTACTAAATGGTTTTGGTTCCCATTGACTTCCATAATATGGAAAAAAAATTACCAACGGAAGTCAAGTGGGACCCAAAAAAAATGTTTGGTTATCAACATTCTTCAAAATATCTATCTTGTGTTCAGAAGATGAAAGAACTGCATACAGTTTTGGAACAACATTAGGGTGAGTTAATGATGACAGAAATTTAATTTTTGGGAGGACTGTCCCTTTAATTTCTGAAAATGAATATAGAATTTCAGTATCAGCCAATTTTGGTACTGATACAACTCCAGACTTTACTTCATGTGGGTCTACATGATTTAAAAAAAAATTAAATGTACTTTTTATTTGCTTATTTTTATTTTTATTTATTTTTTAATGAGGGAGAAATTACTTTAACTATGATGTCTACCCTGGCTAAGGTCTATGTGAGTTTAATTATGCTGGTTTGAAATCCGGCTGATCTGTTTGATTTCTTTTTTTAGGTCAACCACAATGTCTCCACAGGCCACAAAGCAGCTTGCAGTATTTTTGGTTTGTGTATAACTTTGTGACTTGAAGTTGCATGGGGATGGATCAGTAAGTGTTAGCAACTGTTTCCTCCCTCAGCTCTAGATTTTGAACACCATTATCCACGGAGGCTTCATCCTCATCCACTTACTCCCGTTGATCCAGCGTATGTATAATCCCGTCAGAAAAGGTCTATGGCTCTCTGTTGGTTGCTGTGAGGGAGGTGAGGAGAGGTGCAGAGCAGGGTAATTGCGCGGGGAGACAGAAAGAGTTAGTGTGAAAAAATCTGTCAGGATGAATCAGAGCTTGCCCACACAAACAGGAAGACTCCATCCTACAGGCAGACATTTTTATAAAGAAAAAAATACTAGAGAGCTGATGTTATACAGCAGTTGTCTAAATGTGATGCTTCACATTGAATTAAATAATTCACAATAAGTCTTTTATCAAAAGCTTGATAAAATATTTATTTTGTGGTGGAAAATATGATGTAAGCGCTGGTCATGTTTATTTGATAAAATATATTTTGTACTGAAGTAAGAGTCATCTAATTAACTTAAGTATTTATTGTTCAACCAAGCCATTTTTAAAGAAATTAATACTTTTATTCTGCTGTGACATATTAATTTTATCAGAAGTGACAGTAAAGAAATTTGCATTGTTACAAAACAAATTTTATTTCAAATAAATGCTGTTATTTTAACTTTCTAATCAAAGAATTGTGGCGGGGGAAAACTTATTTATGTATCACACAATATTAACAGCACAACTGTTTTCAACATTTATTATAATGATAATTTAATGTTTCGCATCCAAATCAACATAGAATAATTTCAGTACTTGAAATTCAGCTTTGCTGGACAAAATGTAATTTAAAAATATATTAAAATAGAAAACGGTTATTTTAAATTGTAATAATATTTCACAATATTACAGTTTTTACTTTATATTTGCTCAAATAAATCCAGCCTTGTTGAGCATAAAACATTAAAAAAAATTTGAATTTCCTAATTAAAAACCCATTTAACAGATATTATTTGAAGCATAATAATAATAGCCTGTTGCATCACACAAATATAGATTTTTTTGCATTTATCATGTTTTATAGATGTATTATCTGAGACCCAAACAGAACTAATGCATTATTTTTTTCACTGAGGACTGGACTTAGTACCTGATACTTCATTTTTAATGTGCAGAACATGAGGGTTAAACCTCACCATTAGCGCATACCTTTGGATATGCTGTAACTCTCTAAGTGACCACAGTTCACAGGGTGACTTGGGATTGTGATTGGTTCATTTGATTCCATTCTTTAGTGACATTGATGGTGTTTTCAAATCCTCTTTCTGTGACTTTAATGGAATCTCCCAGTTGTTCCATGTATATTTTCACAGTGTTGGGTTTCATTCTCATCGCAGTGGAATGTGTGATGGGCTCTGAAATTCCCTAGGATAAAGAGCGTTCAGAATACCAGTGTATGTGTGTGGAACCTGGAACCCCCATGGAGGTGACACTAAAGCTTTCCAATCTCAGCCCAGGCATCCTCCTCGAGTGTCATGTTCATACCAGCATACGGCACTTTATCGTAGTTGCTGTCACCCAAATGCATGATCAAAAGTGGGACATTGTAAATAAAATATTATTAAGAGTAAAATAATGTAGTCTTTATTTGAACATAATATGCAGTTCTTTCCCTGGAACATTGTTCAGGGGTTCAATGAACGAACTAAATTTTGCCCTTCAGACAATTAAAGGGTTAGTTCTCCCAAAAATTAAAATTAGCCCATAAATTAATTCACATTTCTTCTTCAGAAGAAAGCCAGTCCGAGTTCTATTAACAATTGTTTTGATCTTTCAACTGTTTCATGGTAAATTCATGTTCGGGTGTCGCATGACAGTCCACAAAGAAGTTAAGAAAAAGCGCCCATCCCATAAAAAAAGTCTATCACATGGCACGGGGGGTGAAAAGGCCTTCTGTAGCGACCCCTATCAATGTGTTTTGTAAGCAAAATATAAATATTCAAAATCTAGAATATCTTCTAAGTAGATTGTCTTCATGGTTGCTACACGGAAGCAGTTTCAGGGGGATGAAAGCGGGACGGGGCGGCTCTTGCGAATTGCGCGCTCAGAAGTGACGCCAAGCGGAAGGCCAGTGGTAGAGATCAAAAACGAATTAGCCACCCGTACACAAAACCGAGGAGTTGTAAACGAAGAAGTCGGAGGATTCGATATAAGCCAGATGGAGACTTGGGTTTCCTTGTGCTAAAGCTACAGGAACTTTGCTTCCTTTGCCATACTGTGTTAAACAACTTTGGGTTTTATCTGAGACTCTCCTGGCGCTATGCCGGCCGCGTGACCTCCTAAGTTCATCGCCCCAGAGTGCCTTCTGGGTACAACGTGTTGGCGCAAGCTAACAGCCTAAGTGATACCTTATGTTTTGATATGGATATTTTCGTACAAAAACGCTCCGATTGCTAACAGGAAGGCCTTTGTTAACCCTTCGGACGCGTGTGCGGACACGTTTTTTATGGATGGGCTGATTTTTTATATAACTTTTTTATATAACTCCGACTGGGCGTTGGTCTGAAAGAAGAGATCTTTCATATACACCTAGGACTGACTTGAGGGTTGATTAATTTGGGGTGAACAACCCTTTACCCTTATCTGCATATGTATCGGGGACCAGATATCATTTAGACTTTGGAAGTGGATCTTTGACTCGGGCACTAATAACAAACTGCCATAGAACCCCCTACCATAATAATAACATGCTAAAAAAACCAACCAGAAGCTATTCGTAAGTGCATAGTAAACCTGGGCAACCCGTCACATAGTATAATTTTTTAATTGTTTGGGAACACTTTCTTATGGACACAAGGTGCTAGTGATTTAATCATATACTTACAGTTAAAACGTCAGAATGTGAAACTTAATGCAGTTAAAAGACTTTTTTTCTAGTTTAATAGATTTTAAATATCTAATTTTTTATTGTTTGGTAGCAAAGCTACATTTCATAGCCATCACGGCAGAATTCAGTTGTCACAGAATCTTTCAGAACATTTAATTTGCTAATTGGATGTCAAGTACCTATTTATGAGTCATTATAATATGAAAACAGTTGTGCTGTTTAATATTTTTTGTGGAAACCTTGTCAAATATTATATCAAGATTATTTGAGGAAAATTAACATCAGAAGAGCAGTATTTATTTGAAATATAAATCAATGTAACATTATAAATGACTTTACTGTTACACGTAAAGAAAATGTTGATCAATTGAATGCATACTTGCTCATTAAATTTCTTACTAATGCAAAATTCTTACTGACCCCAAACATTTGACTGTTTAAGGTGAAATGTGTATTTATTTATTTTTTAGCTTATAGTATAGTTTAATGTACATATAGTTTAATGTTTGCTGTGTTATGTGAACATTCTAACCTACCTTATTGGCTCAACCAATAGTGTGAATTTGGAGAGGTACTGTCTATTTTTTTTTAACCAAAGTCATTACTTTTGCAGTTGCACTTGGTGATGCTAGTACTGCAGAAATTAGACACTTCACTTTTAATAATTTTACTATTCTTCTTCACTTGTAGGAATTGACTACAAGACAACTACCATACTGCTCGATGGACGCAGAGTCAAGCTCCAGCTTTGGTGAGTAGCTTTACATCACAGTTACTTTTCCTTTTGAACTGGAAACCCATGACTGCAGCACCTGACAGAACCTAGAAATACATGTTGAACTTTAAAGTTTCAACTTGATTTCCTCCTATTATCTTCTTGAACTCAAAACGAGCATGAAGAGAGATTAAAGATCACCCCCTCCATTCCATCATGCCTGTGTACACTCAATAAGATCCCGTTGGTTTCCAAAATATGAAGTGAACATGCCAAACGTCTGGCTATGTTAATTATAGTGCTCCTCAACAAACTCTTCCGATGAAAAATTCAGCCAGGTCAATCCCACTAGCCTTGCCTAGAACTTGTTTATAAATTCTACTGCATTTTAAGAGAACTGAGCTTGTTGCAAGAATCTGGAATCAATTATTGATAATCTGGCCTTGACAGACGAAGCATTTTAGAGCAGAGTGTTTGTGATACTCCAGCCCTTCCCGCTGCAACATGACTGGCACATCTTGGTGCTGCGCTCAGCTCTGGATGGTGAATGATTCATTTCACTGCTCCTACTCAAAGTCTGCCGCCCTGGCACCAACCACAGAGAGCTCCACATGCCACCAGGCAGAGGCAAAGACAATAGCTACAGATGTATTGAAGAACAGAATTAAGATGAATGTGTTCTTTGTCATGCGGACCCTCTGTGTTGTGTTGTTTTTTTTGCAGGGACACCTCAGGACAAGGCAGATTCTGCACCATATTCCGCTCATATTCCAGAGGAGCACAGGTATAACACAATTATAATTAAACAATCAACCACTTTGGAAAAAGCACAATGACATAGCTATTAAATAAAAGTATTATATTAATTATATTATTCATATAAGAATATTTACAATATGATTTGAATTATTATTAAATAACATGTTACGTTATTTTTTATTCTTATCATCATGTAAATATAATAAAGGTAAAATATTTTTACATGATTTATCAGTCACATTTGTGAGTTTGTGAATAGCTGTCTTAGATGTAGCTTACTAATTTAAGTTATATGTGAAAAAAATATTGCTTATTATTTATTGATCATCTATCGCTTCATTCAAAATATTAATTTAAATTAGATAAAACTATTATTTTTCTTATTTTCTTATTAATTGTTATATATTGTTTTATAATTGCTCTTATTTTGTTATGATTTTAGACATCATTTGTGTGGTTGTGTGTAAGCCCATTGTATATCATATGCAAAGAGACTTTAGGAAATGGCTTTTTCTAGACAGTTGTTAAACACTCCACCCAATGACCAGCAGTTCCTGTTGAAAGTGTGGTATGCTATAAATCGGAGTGGACTGGTATTGTTGACATGACATTTCCTGGCTCTGGCAAACACAGATATCCTAATAACAGAAACTCTTGGGGCAAAGCCACAGTCTGTATTGACATTACATCGTAAACGTCTCTGCCAGCAATTTTAGTCACATACTGCATGAGATGTTAAATAACACCACGTGTAGTACCACCCTGACTTTGAAAAATGTTGATCATCTAATTCGATCTCAAAAGCTTATGGTCTAATTTTTTTTTTTCATTTTGAATTGAAAGTGCATTTAAGTTTTAATTTTGTTTCTCAGGGTGTTATCCTTGTATATGACATCACAAACCGGTGGTCTTTTGATGGCATCGACAGATGGATTAAAGAGATTGATGAGGTAAAATCAGGTCAAAACTACTGTAGTTACAGTATTTAGCATGTTAAATATGCAGTGCATTATGATTATAAAAAGACATGAAGTCATACTAGTGGCTTTTAAATTACATTGAATAAAACATAAGCTAGTCATCTTGAGAAAGTGCTAAAATAGATGTGCATCTCTGTATTTTAGGAAATGTGCATGTTATGCAACTCAGTAACAACAGTTATATTTATAATCATTGCAATCATACATGATAGTAACAGAGGCTCTGTAACTAATCTGTGTAGCTTGCAGGGGGCTGATGATGCGCACAGCATTTTCTTTCAAAATTGCTTTATTATTAAAGTGATTGTCTTGACATAATAATATAAAACAAATCAGCAAAGCACTTATGTCCTGAAGAGTTTTTGTTGTTGTTGTTTTTACCCAGCATGCACCAGGTGTTCCCAAGATTCTGGTGGGAAACAGGCTTCACCTGGCCTATAAGCGTCAGGTGACCACCGAGCACGCCCAGGCTTTCGCAGAGCGACTGGGCGTCACATTCTTTGAGGTCAGCCCTCTCTGTAACTTCAACATTACTGAGTCCTTCACTGAGCTGGCCCGAATTGTGCTCATGAGGCATGGTATGGAGCGACTTTGGAGACCCAACAAAGGTAACAAGCTTCTATGGTCAGGCTTCATATAAAAAATAAAAATAAATCATTTTATTTATAATAGGGCTATGTCTTTTACATTAAGACATGTATGATATGGACATTATCTAACTGGGACTCCGAGGTTCACTTTTGTACTTTTAATATTTAAGAATAAATACTAAATAAAAATATTAATATTATATTTAATATACTTTTGATATTTTAAAAATATAATAACACAAAACAATATGGAAAGTGGACTGATATTTTGTAATTATCATATGTATTTGATTGATTGTTTCTTGTAAATTTCAGAAAAAATTTCAGTTACTTTACAAAACACTATTATTTTCTTTTACAAGAAATATATATTTAGTAAGAATATTTTATGTCTTTTGTATAAGGACTTATTTTGGGGAGTTACTAGAGGTGAATAGGTTAAAAAAATATATATTCTTATGAAATACAGTATATTCCTATTAAATTATAACATTTCTTTTTATTATTCTCATTTTTACTGTATCTTTTTACATTACAAGTTACTTCAAAACATGTTAATATCAAAAATTAAACACTAAGATATACTATAAGATTGGGAACAAAATTATTTTGCCCATGTTTACACATTGTATAATCTGAATGCAAAAATTATTTAAACAAATCATTCTCTATCAAAATATCCTATTTAACATAATTAAGAAACTAAGTGCAGGAATTTATATGTTTAGTAGCAGTGTGAAATACTAATTCATATGCGTATATGTCCTTACAGAACACAGATCTTGTTGTAATGTTTTGAATAATATGTTAAAGAAGAAATTTGTAAATGAATTGTTGTTGACAGACATAATATAACATAACATAACATAATATAATATAATATCAAACAATATAATATTATATTATATTTTTAATGCCAAACAGTATCATTCTGTGAAATATAGCATTTATTTATATTTTATGTATTTTTATTTTAAGAATTATTGCAGTGAAATATCGCTTTTTCAGTTACAGAAATGTACAATCAAATGAAAAGGACAGCGTCTTGTTTACTACACTCCATCAACATCTCCCTATGACTCATTATGTTGTTGAGGTTGGAAATGTTCTCTCCGGGAATTAAAAAAAAACTTCACTATAAATGCTTTTGACATTAAATGATGTATTAAGGAGCTCTGTAATAGAATAACGCAGACCTTTTAGTGGAGCCTTTTCTGAGAATGACCACATAAGCAACAGCAATACAAGTTTTTTTCCTCAGACCAATGCTCCAATTATGTATAGTCCAAAGGAATGCTTTAGAAGCCTGAAGTATGCAAAGCTTTGAGGCTTTATACTGCTCACAGCGGAGACACCCAGTGTTCAAATATCAATGTAACAGCCAGCCTCCCACACAGCACATTTCAGCTCTTAATAATCATAGTTTTGGTTAACGTTAGAAGAATGCTTTTAGGAACAAGGTCAAGCGATACGAAAACATTTACTTAGCTTAGGTTAAGACGTTTGAATAAAACATTATATGTTTATTTTGACTTGAGATTATTTAAAGGCCAAGTAATATGATAAAATAACTTTCCATTGAAGTTTCCATTGAATGACTTCATCCTTTAAAGACAAACATTGCTGACAGACTATTATAAACCATATAATGACAGATTTGAATTTGTGCATAATTTTATGAAAGAAAGGAATATTTAAAGGGGTCATATGATGCGATTTCAAGTTTTCCTTTCTCTTTGGAGTGGTACAAGCTGATTGTGCATAGATAAGATCCCTCAAAAGTCTCGAAACCAAAAGAGATATTCTTTATCAAAGTTAAGACTGCCACGCCCCCCTAAAACGGCTCGTTCTAACACGCCCCCACATATCTACCTCATTATGTGGAAATATTTGCATAATGCGGCCCAAATGTGCACGCAAAGAAAGGCGTGGTTTCAGTAACCGCAGTTAGTGTTGAAGCAGCATGTCAGGGAGACGCTGTGTGTTTCGAGGCGAAAGCAAAAGCACTTTATTTAGCCTTCCGAAAGTATATGCATTTAGGAATCTTTAAGATGACTACAACAGAACAGCAATGCATTTTATGGACGACCGTTCCGTGAACCTAGGAGAGGAGGTAATTGACTTTGCTATGACAATCTGGCGCTTCTGAATCAGCTACTGTTTTGTTATTAGTTTAAGTATTTGCTATTGATCGTGTCACAGGCAGAGTTGCGCATCGTGTGTGTGAGAGAGAGAGAGGGGGGGTGTGTGGGGGAGAGAGAGAGAGAGAGAGGGGAGGAGGGGAGGGTCACATCACAGTGGAGGCAGCTGTCTTAACCGTGGCTTGTGTACTGCAAACACATACCAGCTTCATCACTGTGTCTGTCACGCGACTCTGTTCCCCTTTCAGGCTCTGTCTTTACACTTATTTTGAAAGATGAAGCTCACGATAATGGTAAGGGGCGTTACATTTCGAGGTGCTTCGCGTGTGTTCGGACAATCACAATGCCCCGGTTACTTATTTTTTTTTTTTTTTTTTTTTTTTTTTTTGCTTTTTTTTTTTGGTAGGGGCAATAGAGCAGACGCGCTGTCGGAAGGTAGGGACTTGTAAGAAACGAAGCATTTGAAGAGAGGCGGGGCAAATAGAGGACCTACAATAAGTACATGTATTGAAAATAATGTGTTTTGGAAAATTAAACGCATGTCAACATATTTGACACAACTACACCAAAATAATGACTTTAAAAAGATCCATATGACCCCTTTAACATTTTTCCATGCCTGTGAACTGAGGATGTTTTTATGGTCTCTAATATGTTGCATTTAACCTGATCCTGTTCTTTTCTTTTGTCCAGTGTTGAGTCTGCAGGACCTGTGCTGTCGTTCTATTGTTTCCTGCACTCCAGTGCACCTTGTGGACAAACTTCCTCTTCCTGTTGCCTTAAAGAGCCATCTGAAGTCCTTCTCCATGGCCAACGGTCTCAACGCCAGGATGATGCACGGCCGTTCCTACTCGGTCATAGCTAGTAGTGCTAAAAAAAGGAACGGAACCAAAAAATCCAAAATCATCTATCCGCCACTGAGTCCATCCCAGAACTGCACACGGACGAGCTGCAAGATTTCATAGATCAATGCAGTTGCTGTACTTACAATACACACTCACAATGCAATTTAAACAAGGAGCTAGTGTTCAAAACCACCACGGTCTTACAATAAATAAGAATAAGCGAGACAACTGTGGCCTGTGAGGGCTTTGATATATTAAGTGTTTGACCAACTTGATCAACATGTTATTTAAAATATCCTCCTGGCCATATCCAATTGTGATCGCTGGATAGATGTAAGAGAGAGGATCTGTTTCTAAGTGTTGCCAAGCTTTTATAATGCTCTGCATTGTTTAAATATGTACAAGTTCTTTGTCTTGTAAATGTATTGATGGTACTGCATTTTCCTGTGGAGGACTCTTTTTGCTACTGAACTTGGACCAAGCCAGCAGGAGAAACAGACAGCTTTCCTGTTTTGTGATCACTTTCAAAACGGACCTTACTGACAAGTAATACCAGCTTAATTTCCTTTAATACTTTTATTCAAACACTTTTCAGGGGCTAAGAGAGTCAAGGTTGAGACACGCAGCTCTTTGTATTGTGTATATAATTTGTTTTGTTTGATACTATATTGTTAAATTCTTAATTATTGTGATACACTTGATCTGTGACCAATATTGTTTTTAAACAATACGTTTATATGGGAAACACACCAAAGACGTGGAAGATTAAAATGTGGCTTCATTTGTCACATTGAAAACAACGCTAATATTTCAGATTCATTTACACTGCAAGCAAACAGAAATTTCTAACATGCTATCATATCAGGTTTTAAATAAAGATCAGTGAAAAAATCAAGAGGTCATGTTGTCTTTTATTAACTATATGTTCACTAGAGGGCAGTGTTTTCTTGTAGGTCAGGGGTGCCCAAACTCGGTCCTGGAGGGCCGGTGTTCTGCAGAGTTTAGCTCCAACTTGCCTCAACACATCTGCCTTCAAGTTTCTAGTATGCCTAGTAAGAGCTTGATTAGCTGGTTCAGGTGTGTTTAATTGGGGTTGGAGCTAAACTCTTCAGGACACTGGCCCTCCAGGACCGAGTTTTGGCACCCCTGTTGTAGGTGGTCTTGAAATTTCTACCTAGCTTAGTAGCCTACTGTAACTGTGGTTTTAGAGTTGTGGTAGAGAAAGGAGGGTTTGGTGAAAAGAAATTAAATGATTATTCCAAAAGGAAGCCTTGAATTACTGAGGCTAGAGTTTAAATAAATAATGTCTGTGACATTACTGTCGATTAGCACACAAAGAATGTGACCAGTCCTTCAGCACACCAGACTGTTACCGAAATTTTAAAAGTACTGAGAAGTGTTTATTGTTTGTTTGGTTATCTGTTTAAGTGTTTTAACGCCAGTTCTTCCATACGTGTGGTATATGAGTGATAGTTGTCTAAATATAAATTTTAGTGTGGGTCTTAGGACCACTGTTTTAGCCCCTTTCCGATATCCTTCCGCGTTTAACGCCATCCATGGTCAAAACAAAAGATAAATTGGATATAACTTTCCACAGACAAGGTTAGTAAGACGTTTTATGACACTTTTCTCATGTTTATATGTAAAAGTTTCAGGTCTTGTGGCAATACTTTAGAAATCGTGTGTATGTTAACGTTTCCCCCCCTAAAATATCACCAATCAAAATATTTTGATAGTGGCGTATGAATAGGCGAACAACACTGGGCAGGAAAAGAAGAAAATTCTTGCCTCACCATTTGCTACAGTATGGGCCAAGTTTCTATTTATATATATAATATAAACATTTAATGAATATATATTGTTGATTGACAGCTTGGAGTATATTGGGACCAAAATAACCCTAACACTACCCGCACACCATCACCCACAAGCCTCAATGATCCCCTGATCCCCATCTCCTCCTAAGTTGAAAAACCATCTCTGTTATCCGATCCAATCACGCCTTCTGATTTTCTACACTCCCCCTCCCTTGCCCCCTAGTCTTGAAGCCTTTGAATACGCATTCTCTGTTTAGTAAGTTGCAACTCCCAACATACCACTCTTCCACCCCCCCCCCCCTCCATCGCCGTACTTCCTTCCGTTAGTGTTAATCACATTTCACCAAGCGTCGACCTTGTCCCTCGCACCTCTATTCGTTCCCTTCCCTCCCTCGTCTTTCAGATCTATACCAATCCCCGCTCACGTTACATTGCGACATACTATTGGGGTATCTTATCATTATCTCGCTTTATGTCCGCTTGCCCCACCCAATCATATCCAAGAGGGTAACCTTTCTCCTACCCACTCCTGCAGATGCCTCTTCCCGAGAACCTTTGCATCCCATCTCACGTGTTGAGTCTGTCTTGACCCCAAATCTTTTGTCACTACCCATTTATCCTCAACACCTTGTCGGGTTAGTCCACTAGTTTGTGTAAACGTCCCATGACTTTTTTCTACCACATTGTTGTTCATTGTCTCCCATCCAACATATATAATGGCCATTTAGACATCTGCCCACACACAGCACGGGGGTTGTAACATTCTTCAATGGGTTCTAGCCTTGTTGACAAGGTGTTCAATGATCCTGCTAGAGGTTTGTACGGTGTGAGTGAGTAGACACGGCCATAACACGGGGGTAATCCGCGCAGTGGGTGTTTCAGCCTGAACCCCACGTTGGTTTTACCTGTCTACGAGACGTTTATATGTAAGTCTCCCCGCCAGCATGGTGTGTTTCAGCTTGTTAGGTTGGTGATGTTATAATCATTAGATGTTTTTATTAATATAAGCGGACCAACCCCACTGGGAAGTGGCGCTAATGATTAACACGAAGACGTTGATAGATGTGACATTGAATGACCCTGTCACTGTAAGACAAATGGCTGACCTGTACAGCTAATAGAAGGCCGAGAACAGGCATGTGCACATGCATATGCTCTTATATAGTGACGCATTGGATTAGTGGACCTGTCAGACAGGAGTTATGAGGGGCTTTTTTCTGCATGAACAACCAGAAGTTCCCTCTGGACTGGTCAGTTGGCCTTCAGTTCTGTCCTGCCTCTTAGTAAGAAGCATAAATAGGGTCAGCTTTCAGAAAGGTCGAAAATGCATTAAATTGTATATGGTGAGATGTATGTTGTGGTATAAACATGTTGCAAGGGCATTATAGAGATGCATTCAGGTGTCTTTAATGCCAGGTATACATTACACAATTTTGGGCCCATTTTTTACTTGCAGACAATTTCTGGAGATCACCTAACAAAAACCTGAGATTTGAGGCAAATTGGTGCTCATTTATGTGAATCATGATCGCATGATGTCAATTATCAAAGACACAATCTGAGAGAAGTGCCGATGAGAGAGCAATGAGAGAGCAAGATACAAGGCAAGGGCAAATTCAGGGGGAGGAGTCTTACATCACTTATCGTAAATGTTTTTGGAAATTGTTGTCCTAGTAAAAACAACTTCATGATACCCAAAACAGTTGTGCAGTGTGAAAAGAACAGCGATCCAACAACTTTGAAAATCGTGTAGCATAGACCAGGCATAACTTTCGTTGTTTTCTAAGCATCTTTCACCATGAGCATTTCATTTTTGGGACAGTCTGCAAAGTTGACCATAGGCCTGGGTATTGATACAGATTTTCTAATTAAATTTGATTCACAAGTTCTCAATTCAGTTGGATTTTGATGTAATCATTTGTTTCATTTCGGTATATATCACTTATATTTCTTACCTTTAAAAAATTCTCAGCATATGATGTAAATTATACCGGGTAACCTTTTAACTTAAAGCTGCAGTCCTTAACTTTTTTTGGTTAAAAATTATCCGAAATCAATATTTGAGCAAGTACATAACCAGCCAGTGTTCAAAACTATCGCCTTACTTTAGCCCGATTCACAACCGTTATCTTAAATAATGTTTTCTAATTTGAGTGGTATGTGTAGGTTTTCGCAGGAAATTTGAGCATGCCGCTGCGTCATTACGTAACGTCTGTAAACATAAAGAAGTTGTCCCGGCTACTAGGCTATCGCATGTGAGGATCCTGCAGGTGGCGGATCGTTTATAGCCTTTTCTCACAGCAGCCAGAATAATTAAATGTATCATTTTGATGGCGGATTGTAATCCAGAAAGGATTATGTGTTTATGAAACAAATATGTGACTGAAATTAAATTATTCCAGTTTTAAATGTGCATCTGATTAATGTTACAGATGGGATTACACAAGATTTGTATTTTAAAAACAACCAGTCCGAAGGGAGCATAATTTGCTTTTTGGGTTAAAATTATTTTTTTATATGAAATTCGAGTGGTATGACAAATAGAGATTAGACTATACAGAAATTGAAATCACATGCTAATACACACTATACTCATAATCACCAATGCTGATGTTGTTAACATTAACAATTGAGCATCAAGTTATAACAATAATTCTGTCAGGAAATATCGTCAAATGATAGATACTAGCATTAAAGTTTGGTTGGCGGTATGGTTGGTTTGGGCAAAAACATCCCTACCCATCCAGCAGCTGTCATGAGAGCAGGGAGAGCATCAAGAATAACCCCCCCAGGGTAACAGAACAGAACAGGCAGACCATAATGTAACAATGATTATTTAAGTGTAACACTATTCAAGATAAAGGAGTCGATTAGCAAGATATCAGAAAGATAAGTCCTGACTGGGCGAGAAGGTGGTGGTGGGAGGGAGGAGGTAATTTCTCTGAACGCAAGCGGAAAAAGCTGCTGAAAATACTGAATAGCAGCTTATATAGGAAGCACAGATAGGCGTCGTATCCCGATAGGTAGATGTGAAGCTGCGACTCAGCTGATGAAGCTTGACTCACGTGACGCCAGAAACTAACCGCTAAAGCTTACTTCTAATTTGCAAGGTTGATGGGATATGAGCCATTAGATGAAATCACCATTGGTAGCGCGATTTTTTGTAATGTTTTTTTCCTCAGTCGGTCAGAACAAACGTGGCAGACTTGTTACGTACTTGTTCAGATCACAATATCCAGTGAAAATGCTTATTTAGGTCATATATTCCAAAACGTAGGCTAGAATCTGTGATTGCAAAAAGTACAGTAAATATCCACACCGGTGAAGTGACTGACTGCCACACATACTCTTCAAAACATTAGATTAATCCACGCTGGAACCGGGCCACCGCACAACCCACGCAAGGAAGATAAATCCGCAAACAACTGCAATTGCAGGTTTTCAAACAAAGATGGCAACAAAGAGGCAAAACTTACAGACTGCAACTTTAAATATTACAAACGATTAGGCCATTTTATTGATAATATATTTATATATAATAAGTGTCTAATATATAAATATATCTTAATCTATGTAGTAACTAAAGGCTAATACATTACATGTATTTATATTTAAATATTAATCTCTGAAGTCACGTATTAGATTGATAAGAAGATATTGAGATTGTTCAAATGAAGACGTGCCACTGATTCAGAAAATTTATATTTTTACCTAGCCCATCACACCCTCTAATATTAGTATATAATATATATTTTACTTTATTTTTAATGTTTAATATTGAGATACACTCTTCGCAAGTTAAGATACACTATTCATTTTAAGTATAAGCACTGTGGTACTATAAAAACATTGCTCTTTTTAGCAAAATTGGCTCAACCAATGGTATAAGTTTGGGGTGGGACTATCTGTTTGTCCAACCAGTGAAAGACAGTTATGAGTGATCAGGAAGCCTGTTTGAAAACACTAGTGCTGCAAAAATTACAGTCTCCACCTTTAAGATTAGTCAAATAGCCATTCAGGCTACCTTAAAAAATGTTGTAAATGTAAAGTATTACACATATCATATTTTCCAGGGCAACAACAAAAATGCTAAGTTAACTTTGTATTCAGTATTCCATGTGTCCATGTTTTTCTGCTTATCTCATAACTGCCATGAAAGCTGGAACAGGCCTTTATTTTATTAGCTGTGTTCTCACGTTTCGTTTCATAGATAATATTTGCACTCCAATGAAATATTCATGATGAGTCTCTATCTCTCGTTCCTTTAAATGGTGCTCCAGCATAGCTCATGTCAAAAACATAATTTGTCTCCTTTGATAAATATTAGATCTAGTCTTGTGCTGATTATATCATGCAAATTTGCATAGCCCCTCACCGCAGGCTACATTATCCACACGGTCAGATAAGGTGCGTTGCATCGAGCCACAGTGTTTGGATAGTATATCTCGCATCGGTCTCTGGCTGAGAGCACGGTGAGCCAAAAAACAGACAAATAGTGCACAGGTGTGGCTGCGCATATGGAGTCAAAGCTCATCCCACCTTGCAGACAGCCATCTGGCCGGCACAGAAAGATCTGCTTCAAACTTTATGGTCATTAAGCTTATCCAGTTGTCTATCCCTCTGTCCTACCAATCCCTGTGAAAACCACTGTCGTTGTTAAAGTGAGAGTTGCAATCCTTTTACAGTTGGCTGTTAATAATTAATTTGCAATTAATTCAGCTTTGATTTAATGGAGTTGTCAAACCATGTTAAGTGTCTATTTTTGGAAACTAGACCACCAGGTAGTGTGTGTGTACCTACAGAGTGCAGAACAGTCATGACTATGACATATTTATGAGGACAAAGGATACTTTCATGCTTTATTTCCATGTTCGGATGAACCTTGCGTATTTACTTATCCCATTGGGGATCTTTGTTTCTTTTCTTCGCAGACCACTTGAAGATTTTCCTTTTATCTCCCATGTGAATACCACTCTTTCTTCTCCCATTTGTCATCTAAGAGCAACAATACAGTGTGTGCAAATTCATTCAGACAGGATGATCATGAAATATGTGCTTTAGTCTCTAGAGAAGCTAAAGGTGGAATATAAATTGAAATAACATACAATGAGTATTTAAATGAAGGGACATGTGCTTGATCTCTCTCTCTCTCAGACAGAAGAGCACTTGTGTTGTTGACATGTAGACCTTTTCTCTCAAACCTATGAGTGCAAGGAAGAGGCTTAGATGTAAAAATAGTTTCCATGCAAATTTGGAGTGTCCTTCAAAAAATGCAGAGAATAAAATGAAGACCTGTCTGTAATAGTTGTGCATCTATTAGTAAGCTATTTCCTACTAGGGATGGGAATCAGATAGGACTGGAAAAAGAGGTTTGTAGTGCTGTTAAAGTCTGAAGAGGTGTATAATGGCTGCCATGACTCTCTCTCTGGATAGTAACAAAGTTCTGTAGCTATATGCAGTCACATCAAGAATGACCAGGATAAGTCATTCATTATCCTTTTTCTCCTTTATGATTTTCTTTCTTGTCTAGGCCTATAGGTGGCAGCAAGATGATTCCACTGAGGATCAGCAGGTTTTCCTGGTGTGCTTTGATAGATTTTTAGGATTTCAGTCTTAGAAGGGGCTCGACCCCTTTAAAAAGAGCATGAGTTGATGTGGCTCAAAATACTTTATTTTTTTGTTTGAAGTTTGAATCTTGATCAAGGCTTACTTTTACTTACTTTACTGTTTTTTTTTAAGTAGCTGTACGTCAGTAATAATGGTGTATCTGGTAAGGCTGTTTTTTATTTTCTGATTTCATTGGATTATAGAGCATTTGTTAGAGAAACGCACATGTCTGTGAAAGCTGTGTGCGGGCAGCGCTCTGTGGCCTAACACTGGAGGGAAGGATCGTACAAAATGTTAAGAACTTTAACGTTTTGATTTGTAATGACATAATGACTGGTAAGGGCGAGGACTTCAAGTGAAATAATTGCAGATGCTATAGCTATTCCAGATGCCCTTTTCAGCAAACATGAAGTGAGATCACATGATCACAAGAGTGCTGACAGCTGAGTTAATTGCAGATTTTTGAGGTGGCTGAAATGTAAATGGGAGATTGAAGCCCCCCTAAGTACGGTCTAATGATTGATACCATTACTTTAAAAAGGCATGAAATATAATGGCAGCATATGTTTTAGGGCTGTTCTTTACTCAAAAACAAAATTCGATCCCCTAAAATTGTAGTACTCGTACTGTATGTTCATGCACAATATGAATTATGAAATGTAATTTTTTTTTTTGCTTTATTGTAAAGAAAGACCTTATTTTCAGCAGTTAATAGTTGAAGAATAAAGCAAAACAGAACAAGTCATGAACTCGTTTTTAATGGTTATTTTTTGGAGCTTAAACGGATGGTCCACCCATCATTCCAAACCAGTATGTGTTTCTTTCTTTTGTGGAACTCAAAAGAGGATATTTTGAGGATTTGTGGGAACCAAACAATATTGGAGCCCCTTAACTTTTATTGTATACAATATATGGGAAAAAAACATATATGGACAAAAATACCTGATACATTACTCAAAATATCTCCTTTTTATGTGCTACACAGAAGAAAGAAAGTCCAGTTTTGGACATGAGGGTGAGTAAATGATGATAGAATTAAAATTTTTGCATGGAGTATCCCTTCAACTGCATTTGAGCCCATTCAAACTTTGTACACCATCATATAAAATACCTTTTCTGATTTCATACCAGGACAAATATAGTTTAGCATTTCTATTTATGTCCCGTGTGTATCATTTTTGTCAAATCACACTTTTGAGTTCATGAGTAATTGCAAATTTACATACTATAAATAACTTTTCAGTATTTCTGGTTGTCACTGAAATATTATGCTGTCATGTGGAACATTTGAGAGGAGCATGAGGAGATTGTCTCCATATCTATCCAAATGTATGTCATATCAAAACTTGTCTCGTCTGTTAATATTGTTTATAAGATGTTGTCATGTGTTAAAGGCTTGAAGCAAAGTCACGGTCAGAATCGAGACTCTTTTGATTTCTTCCAGTTGCTTCTCGGGGGAGTTTTGCAACAAAGTTAACCCTGCTGCACGTTTCCTTCTCATTTTCTGGCTTCTCTTAGTAAAGTCTATCTAAAAATAGACAGCAGCACAGCAAAAAAATCTGAAATGTCACATTTCATAGATGAAAGACGAAAGATTGGATTTATTTATATGCATGGCAATATTTATGTATTTTCACAATGTTGCTATTTTCCACTTTCAGTCCATCTGATGCAGTGTAGATCTGGCAGTTTCCTGCCTTTGGCATGTTAGCTGCAGATGCTAAGACACCTGATGGACAAGCAGCCTCCACCTGAGCCCTTAGGGGACACTTGTCCGCATGACATTTCCACCCCAGGATCTGGCACGGCTACCAGCTGTACCTGGGGAAACTAAAGCATCTGCATTTCAATTTACACCTCACAGCACAACAGTAACTCAGCTGAATTTATTTTCTCAGATGCTGTCAGGGTGGGAAAATCAACAGTATTGACATTTAAGCAAAATGTGAGCACAGATTAATTTTATAAAAGACTGTCATTCCAGGTACATCTCAGTACTACAGACTCACACAATCCATAGATTTCTTTACGGTAGATGGCGACAAGCAATACATTTCAGATAAGCCCACTGCAGTTAAACAGAATTGACGAATTTGAGATATTCAGCCCTGTCTTAAAATGTAAATAAAGTTAGATCGATCTTACATCTCACATTATTGTATGAGAACAAAACCTGAACTGACTGGAGCTAAATAATGACACCATTGTCTTGCTACAGCTGCTTTATAGCAGAATTTTGATTTGCCTCTTTTTTTTAAGTTTGCACCATTGATTCTGCTACTTTCCTGTTTATTCCTGTGAAGCTGCTTTAAAACTATATTGTATAAAGTGGTATAAAAGTAATGGTGACTTGGCATGAAAGGAAATGTAGACATTGTTCAAGTCCTTTTAAAACAAAGTTTGGAGATTTTTAAAAATGCTAATGACACCGCTGTCTCTAGTATTTTTATTATAGTGGAATTGTGATCTACTGTCTTTTAACTTGTATGCCTTACGCTGATCGTGATAAACTAGGACAAACTTATATACATTTTTTTTTTTGGAATGGACAATCAGAAACTTGGTTGAGGAAATGCTTGTAAAAAAGTCATTTTTTGCCCCATTTCTCAGCCTCACAAACCTTATTGCAGCTTTATATCTCACAATATGACTTTAAATCTCACAATGTGATTTTATATCTTGCATTGGGACTTTATATCTTGCAATTGCAATTTTATTTCTCTTAAATTCAAATTTTATATCTCAGACTTTGACTTTACTGTAAATCTTACAATGTAACTTTGTCACAATGTAACTTTATTTCTTAAACTTTTTCTAACTCTAACTTTTTTTTTTTGCTCCTAGGCAGGAATGGGCTTCCAAATGAAGTACTACTGTCCTACACTGTCAGAAAACATTATGCATCAGGTACTATTTAAAACTAAAACATTCTCTCTTTATTTGTCAAGAATGTTTAAACCCATTTGCTTCCCTTAAAGACAGGTGATCATGCGTTGTAAGTGGCTTCCAGTGTGTCAAAATGCACAAAAAGTTTGCGCGGTTCGGCTGGAACATGTTTGAAGAGTCACACTGGTTTTTCCTCCTGTCAGTATGCCTCATCACCTGGCCTGCTCTAAAATAGCACTATGGTATTTTTAGTTTCTTAAAAGCTGCCATGTGCACAAAGTGATTTAGACCATTTAGAGAGTTCCTTTTGAGCTGACAGAAAATGAGAGGAGACAGCAGATCTTTAAAGCTGGGACAAAAAAAAAAGTACTGAAAAAAATTTACTCATTTGTGAAAAAACACATTTGTGTTACGTGACAGCATCCCGGGTGATCTTTTTTCAAATATTGTAGTATATATTTAGTTTTGCACATGCTGTACAGGTGCAAAAGACATCATGTTTAAAATATGTCTGCAATCAAAGAACAAGAAGCTGTGTGTAGTTTATAGCACTGATTTAACACGTATATTATTAGTAGTCTACTTCAGCTGAAACACCAGGGTTCTGCCATTTAATGCTCTCATGAATGGGAAAACCAGTATGTTTTTATCCTGGATTATGGGTTAGGGATACGACATGTGGAATCGTCTCCTTACAGGTGGAAAGTTTAATCTACACTGTCAGGTGAACAAAACTCAACTAGATATTTTTTTAATAATGAAATTAAACCAAATCAAATCTTAAAATGTACTTTCCACTTTCATCTTTCAACTGATTTAAAGTGTCAAATGAAACTTTTCTGTTCCTTGCTACTCAAGGTATCTCCTCCATGACCACTTGATTGAATCTTTTTAAGATACTTACTGTAACTAACTCTTAAGAAAGAAAATTATTTAACTCTCACTTTCATCTCTGTTCTAGTGTTCTCTGAACAGTCTTTTCTCTTCAGGGTGAATCGCTTATGTTTTATTCTTCATCTTTAAGGCTTTTGTAAATCACTTTGGATAAAAGTGTATAATAATAGGAAATAAATGTAAATTCAGCAGCCATCAATTTAATGCATCCATGCTGAATAAAATACAGTGTGTGTTTATATATGAATATATAAAATTATTATAAAATCCACATTGTCCCCATGAGAAAAAAAAGCTTATAAACAAATAAATAATCTAGAAAGGTTGGTGTAAAGGTAGGTTCAGGATTAGGGGATAGAAAATGTCATTTGCTTATTAAAACAAATGATATGAAAAACAAACATTGTGCAGAGGACGTGGATGGATTTGGTAATAGATGTCTGACAAAAAAAGGACAAACCTGTGTTCGTAATAACCTCATACCTGAAGGACAAGCAAGGCTGAAGTGTCTAGAAGTGTCAGAGACAGAGAGAGAGAATCAACAGGACAAGGGAACTTGTCTGTCGGACCTGCTCATCTCAGAATGACCAGAATGCAGGAAGGCTTGAAAAGAAAGAGCATTTAAATTGCAGCAGGAGGATAATGACATAGACGGTGGGAAAGACAGACAGAAGCAGGAGTAATAGAGGTAGAGATAACAAACAGGACAGGACAGGGAAGTGAAAATTCGACATGGTGAGAAGAGACTCTGGATGGAGAGAGAGAGAGAGAGAGAGAGAGAGAGAGAAGAGAAGAGAAGAGACATGAAGAGAAGAGAAGAATGAGGAGGGGGGAGGCAGGATAAATCTGTACAGCATCATGATTAGGTATCAGAAGCTGGTTCTGTGGTCTGGAGAGCAGAAGGCAGATCACATCAAACAGATGAGACACTCAGCACATCTGCTCTACAAACTGGACAAACATCATTTGTGAATTAGCATTTATGTATGTTTTTTTTTTTATTTGCTTTCATGCTCTTCTCAGCCTGCACTACAAAAACTCCAAACATTTTGCAACCCGGACTAAATCCAAAAGTAACACCTGTGGATATAAAAGATTCTGAAGATAAGCAACACATTTCGACTAACTGAGAAGCATCTTCATGGACTTCCTGCTCAAAATCAGCAGACTACAACTCCAGAGACGGAAAAGGTCAGATACACAGCTCCAGTCTTTCATTCGAATCTATTTTAATCAGCTGTGCTCACTTCCCAGCATCCTTCTCATTTCATCATGATTATTCCCCAAGGTTGGGGAACTAGGTTGGAGCGGGCGGAGGCTATGGATGAGCGGTTTGATTGAAGATGAAGGGTTAGTCAATGCCAAAAACTCAATTTTTTTTGACTGAAACATACTTTCAAACATACTTTCTCAGCTTCTGGTTTACATGCTACAGGCATATCACAACTTTAGGCATAGGTAAACAAGACCCACGTGAGATTTATTCAAGATTTATAGAGTAAGACACCACCTCACGCATTCGCACGCCAATCTGTGAGTGCAGGGAGTCACCACCACTCAGCTCCCCACCTGCTCTCGCACCTTTCCTCAGTCAGAGATCACAACTGCAACTCTCCAGCTGTCTCTCATCGGCGTCACAAGCCAGCGAAGCTGCTAACAGCTGTTTCTCCACTTTTTTTGGATACTTGTCTCTCTATTTCTCACTAATTCCTTCCATCTTTTTCCTCACCGTGTTACTGACACCATATTCAGTTTGACCCTCTTTGCCAGGAAGAGCGAGAGAGAGCGAGAGGGAGAGAAATGCCATCACCACAGCAGGGTCTTCAGCTGCCACACAAGTAGACTCACACAAGTGTTGAGAGAACGAGAGAGAGACAGTGCGAAAGATAGAAAAGGCCAAAAGGAGGTGAGAGGAAGCAAAGGCGAGAAGAGGAAACGAGAGGAGGCGGAGACGCACAGCTGAAGAATGTACAGCTTGGGGTTGGGCTCGGATGCATCTAGCCGGCACAGGTAAGGGAACTATTTTTCATTCAATCTGCTGTTGACAGCAAACATACAGCTTTGCGCGACCTTTGTGCGTGTGTCCATGGAGAGCAGCTTTCCATCTCTGGGTCTTGCATGTGTGGCGGGGGGAAATGCCTGCGGGGCTAAAGCTGCCGTAGTTAACAGGTGGAGCGCCGCTCTCTCTCGTGGCTGCTCGCTCACGGAGTGCATAAACAGTCCTCGAAAGCGTAACTGGCAGAGTGAATGGGATTCTGGAGACCTGAATGCTTTCTGACACACATACCTGCACTGGGACTTTCTTGGCATTGGGAATGACAGATGTACATATATCAGCTCACAGTGTGAGTGACGCTGGACTAATTTACACACATTTACAACAGGAGAAAAGAGGGAAAGTGGGTAATTCATGACAAATTGGGTTAAAAAACACCTGTTTTTAATAATAAGGTCTTTCAATTTGTAGTAAAAAACTAGCAAAGGTGGGTGGAAGGCTTTTTTAACTCAATAATCATGCTTGAATATTATAGATATATATACAAATTGGAGACAGGAGATTGTCCAAGGTCAAATAAGGGAAATTGATTTTCTTGCGGTCTTGATGATTTCCTTATGATTTATTTTCCTCACAAATGGAATGTGACATCGTCTAAAACCCTGTTTGAGTTTGACGGGCAAAATGAGATTTACCTTTGACGTATGTGCGGTATGTGTGTATTTATGTATTCATACATTTCAGTTTGTCATAATAATGCTTCTAAATAGATTAGAAGTGATAGAAAGTGAGAGATAGTGTCAAAGTATGTACATTCATAAACATATTGAGTCATTTATCACTCAAGTGTCATCTCCGATAATCCTGTTATAGGTATGCTGTTGTTGATGTGTGGTTTTGTCTCAAGAGAAAATGAGAGCCTACTTAAAAGGTCTAACATGTTAATTTGATTTATTTATTACAGACACTCCGGCCCTTCTTAGCATTCAAAAGACAGAGCGGTTGATTGTTGCTGAAATGCTTATCTGTTAATGTCCAATCGCAACTGTTTGGAGTGTGACTAATACATCACTATTAACATCCGATTCTGTCTGCGCCGCCACACAGGATTCAAATGCTGGCAATGGTGATACTACCGTCTGTATTTCAATTTCATAATCTGTTTTTTTTATAGCAGACTCACTGAAACCTGTATGATTAGGGCTGAGCTGGTGAGATCACAGAGGTTTGGAAAAGCCAGCTGATATGCAATAAATGCAGATTTGGGGAACACTAATGTGTGCTCTGACCATGACATTCTGAGCTCTTTCACCTTGGATCACTGTTAAAAATGTATAAAGCACGCGGTGGGTTTGTGTGGAATACTAAATAAGGATGTGATCTGTTTTTAAAAGAGTCAGCGGTTGTGGTAAACAAACCGACACTAGTGGTTTCAATGCCACGGTCTCACTATTGCACCAGGCCCTCAGTGTCCACTGGTGTAGCTCTCGAACCTTCACGCCCCTTTAGCGTGTGCACTTCAATTTGAGTTTAGGCCAGCAACTTAACTGCTACTTAAATTCTTACAAAATACATTTAAAGTAATATTAATAGTTTTTTTGTGTGTGTGTGTGTGTGTGTGTGTGTGTGTGTGTGTGTGTGTGTGTGTGTTATCCGCCCCGTGTGTAGAGTGCGTGTACCGATGGTCCGCTTCCCACGCTGTTCTCTCGTATGTTAAGCAGTTGCTCACACAGTGGTGGAAGCAGCTGGTAACATTGGCCATCCAACGTCTGCGGAACACCTGTTGTAACTTTTGTGGCCGAAGCTTAAAAAGGAAACTTACCATGATCCCGCTCTTCTCCTGTGTGATTGATGGCTCGTGTTCCACATTACAGAAAGCAGACAGATCGCTCATCGAAAGCCACTTTAAGACTAGGAATTAGCTTTGTTAACTTAATTCAAGTGAGAATGTGTTTGCGATTGTTGCTATAAATAACAGCGATAGTGTAACTCCAAATGTAATTCAGCTTTAAACTTGCTAACACTCTCGCTTGTGGCGGGATTTTAACTCAGAGACACATACGTCGACAGAGCGCGCAAGATGTTAATTCAGTGCTAATATAACACCATCTGGATGCTGTGTATGACAGTTCGTGTATGTTTACAGCTCTTTGATTGTCATTTTTGATGGTCACAGATGCCAGTCTAACCACAAATGCAACCAGTTCTGCAAATGTCTAGTTTGTAGTTGGAGCGAAGCGTAATCTACAACCATTTCAAGTTGTGCTTAACGGGACGTAACCCTATATACTATGCTTTACCATATGAGACCAGATATTTTTATTTATTTTTTTTTTCTCTTTCAGTTATTTTAATATTTTCAGATGATTGTTTTGTGGTAAGGAAATATTACTGTAACTATTATTATTTCTGTCCAACCAAATAGTTTTGATGCATTAGAAATGGTTTTCTTTTTCAAATATGCACATTCTTCTGTGTGATGTCTGTTCGTTTGACTGCTATTTAAATTACAGTTTATTTTATGGTCTAAACTCAATGGCGGATGTGAAGGTTGTAGTTGTAGATGTAAAATGTATTAAAAGCCATTGTGCTTTAATCAGCTTCACCTATCAGATACCGCGTGGACAGCTGGCACCCACAGCTGGTGTTTTACTTGGAAAATATTTCTATCTGCGATTATCTACATGGAAGGTGCAGATTAAATTTTGCGACGAGTCGTGTTTATGTGTAATGCTGTGAATCCAGGCAAGTGCCTCACAGTAACACAGGCACCCCTGTGCATTTATCACAGACCTACATGATCACTATTTATTTAATTTTTTTTACATTTACTCAAGTGCTTCAAATCGCAGACCAATCCTTTCCAATGATGGCATAAAATAGAATGAATGGCAGCTGTTTTTTGCCTGACATTGATGAACCCTTTCATTTTCGTTCTTTTATTGTTTTGTTTGAAATAAGAGCACATGCTCTAGCTGTGTGATGTGATTGTCCATAGGATCTATGGTCAAACACATATCAAAGTGTCCATTTTTAAAGAGATCTGAGGACTTGAAAAGGACATGAGAAGATCACATCTACAGCAGATCTAACAGCCTAAAAACGGGAGTGTGAATATATTATTGTGCAGCAGCCTGAGTTTTCTTGATCAGGCCAGCATGGGATCCTAGGGGAGGCAATAGATGCTTTCTTTCTGCGCGCGGAAATTGTGTGTTGGTGGTACAGGGGCCTGTCAGTCTTTCGTCGGCGTCTGTGTCTCCCCACATTCTTCCTGATGAGCGCCACGCGATCTGTCTGAGGATTGTTATGCCTCTTGAGGTAGCACAAGAGGATGTGCGTGCGGGTAAAAACGTGCACACAGAGAGAGAGGGGACGGGGAGGAACGCCCCCCTACCTCAGATGTATACAAGTTATCGCGGAGTCCGGTGTTCCGTGCAACCACATCTTCATGCAGAAACGTTGCGATGCAATGGCCTCAGTCTGCTCTAGTTTGGTGTTTGATCTTGTAGAGACTTGTGACTTAAGTCTACACTGTAATATGTATAAAAGGCTGTGGAATGTATTAGTATTGGCAGAAACCTAAAAGCACACTAAAATAGATTAACAAGTCATGAAGGTAATCCCAGTGCTGGCAAGTGCTGGCTTGATGCATTCACCCCATTTGTATTTGTGGTATTCAGGAACACAAGCCAATCACAATGATTATGATATAGAGTCGACAGAAACCAATCACCATTATACACACACAGTCTGTAAAAACGTTGGGGCGTGTTTTTGTTTTGTTTTGTTTAAATAAAATACTTTTATCAGCAAGGATGCATTATTCATGTTCAAATTGATCGCCCTCAACACGACACACAGTTAGTACTACTCGACTCTACCACCAAAGACCTTCGACGATTTACCCACTAACTGCTGTTCTTTTGATATTTATATGCGAAGCATCCTATGCTTTTGAGCACAAATCCGCATTTTCCGCAGGATGGAGTGAAGAATGGAGTAATGATGTATGAAAAAAACACATTAAATTATATTTCAAGACATTTAAATATAATTTAATTTACAATGTACCATTCTTAAAATATATTTTAAGGACTTTAAATAAAACTCAGTTCTTTTAAACGGTGATAAGATGTCACATATACCCCACCTACAGCTATTTACTGTATTTTTAATCTAATAACTGCAGCCATGAGCATAAGATAATTCTTAAAAAAATAAACAACTAGAACCACCCCAAAACTTTTGAATGTTTTATCTGTTATATTTATAATACCTCACCTCACGTGTATAGCACTTTTCAGTACATTACATTCACCCTACCACAGTACAATATGTGTATTTTTATTGTGTAAGTTTCTTATATATTCCATTTTTGTGCCATGGTACATGAAGTACAATGTACAATATATTAGAGTACACATGGCATTCATTGTCATAGTATGTCATATAGTATGTAAAAAGAAAAAAAAAAAAACGTTTCAAAACACCCCTAGTTTTGTAAGGCTGTCCCATTTCCTGACAACTACTGCACATAACAGAATTTTGGTTTACATCCATCAGTTTCCTTAATAAGCTCAAGCAGACCTTTGAACTGCCCAAGGAAGTCTCTTTTATGTCAAAGTGACTTGTTCAATTGCCTTGAATAAATGGATGATGCATAAAGATCTAAGCCCCTACAAAAGATGCGCTCAAGAGCAGAGCCTTTACTGTTAGCCATACTGCTTCCTCGGGGTCACCGCGCTGCCCTGCGCTACACAGCCCCGGCGCTGTGTGGTGCTAGCCGCCACTGCGCCGAGCCAAGTATATGATGTGTAGAAGGCAAGGATTTTGAGTTTACAGCCTCAACCAGTACCAGGTGGTACATTTGATCAACTTTTCGGTTTTCTCTTATATTCCTTTTGGAAGGAGCATCCTGTTCAGTGTGCCGTAGAGGAGGGTGGCATGCCAGCAGCCAGCCATTCTGACGTTTTGAATGCGGAATACTGAATGAATTCCCACAGTGTGAGTGAATGAGGGGGTTGAGAGGGCTGTGAGGATACAGACCATGTGGAGATGCTTAGAAGCAGAGATCTGATATTCATCTGGGAAAGTATTTAGTTTTGTATATAAATATAGACTTATTAGATCAAATTTTTATAATATGCTCTATAGGAAGTGGTAAATAAGACAGACTGGTCGCTGTGAAGCGGCCTGGAAGATATACAAGCAGTGATGAGGAAAGAGAAGCAAGATGGCTTCTGGAGCCTTACTAACACTGTGCGACTCCTTTAAGGGAAATGACCCAACCTCCTGCCACATTCTGGCCACCCATAATCAGAGCCAGAGAGGAGGCTGTCTGCTGTCGGCTACCACAGCCTTTGATTTGCTGTTTTCTCTACATGTGTACAGAGCAGAACTTCGTTTGGTGTCAGTTGCATGGTTAATTAATCAGAAAACCATTAAAATTGGAGAGAGATAAAGCATGAAGGATGATAGAGGATACAAAAATAGATAAGATTTCCAACTGCCAAATGGGACATACAGAACATCGATTTAGTGTATATATATATATATGTTTTTTTTTTTTTTTTTCCCTTTTTTTATGTACACTAAGATGTGGACAAACAAGATTTAAAAAGATGGCAATAAATAGATGCAATGGCTGCCACAAAATTGCTAAATAATTACAAATAAAAATAAAGTAAACTGAAAGTTTTTTTGTGCTGAGGACGCACACGCATCATTTGTCAAAGCGCCTGACAGGGCAAGCCATTACGCAAATGCATTAGCTTAAAGCTTAAAATAAAGAATTCTCATGTTTTTGGGCAGCTTGGATCACGTAACTCCCGCAGCATCTCATTCTGTTTCCTCCACTAATTTTAAATGCATTTTGTCCATAGAAATGCGTAAATCAGTGCTTTAATTTGACGTGACCGGCTGAAGTTGGACGTGCACTGTGGGCAGACACGACTAATCGATAATGAGAATCGTTGTCGATGATTTTCATAATCGATAATAATCGATTTTATCGATTAGTTGTTGCAGCCCTAGTGGATGTGTGGCCCTGGACCACAAAACCAGTCTTAAGTCGCTTGGGTATTTTTCTCAGTATTTTGATTTTTTTGCACCCTCAGATTCCAGATTTTTCAATAATTGTAATATCAGCCCAAATATTGTCCTATCTTCACAATCATCCCTCATGGAAAGCTTATTTATTCAGCTTCATCTCAATGATGTATACCATCTCAATTTCAAACAAATCGTTTAGCATAAATAAATGCACGGCTCCTCGCCCACAAATAATCAATATGTTAAAATAACTTAGATGAAGTCTAAGGTCTTCACTTAGACTTTATTTTCAATTACATGTAGGCGTGTAATATAGATTGTTTTTTTTTTAAAAACAAAAGAGTTTTATTCTAGACAAGACTTATTTATAAATAAAAAAAGATTGTCTAAAAGTAAAATCCATAAATATATTAGCTCTGCTGTACCCTTCTGCAGGCTGGCTAAGAACCATCAGATTAACTGTGCCAAGAACTGCAGTTCAATTCATTTTGCTGTTCAATTCCTCATACAAATATGGCACACTTATGTCTCCTGTAATTTTTTTAATAAATACTTTATTGTTAAAGTTAAGAAGGAATGAGCATCTGGAGACATATGGTTGGATCGGGACTCAGCAAATCCATGAACTGCTAACACCTGGCACGAGAAAGCAGAGTGGTGTGATGGTGAGAAAAATACAGGGACGAAAAGACTAAAAACTGTACAATGTAAAAGAAGAATAACGAGGGGCGGAAGGACGCCAGTGAAGGATAATGGAGCTTTAGCATTGGCAAGAGGGGGTCTTCTTCTGGCATTGCGTGTCTTAGCATGTGTGTCTTTACGTGGGCTTCCTGTCCCCCAGCCCGGGCACAGATGGCCCTGGTTCATACTGGCCTGCAAGAACACACTCACACTCGATCTGGAGACCAAAGCTACTGTGCACTGCACTCGCATATGTCTAATACATTATACATGCTATTATCTGTGGAGCACGTTTTCATTGTTTTATTAACTGCAAGACCTGTGTATGATTTTATGAGACTGTCATGAATATGTGAATATGCCCATGTAGAGTTCATTTATGCATACTTATGAGCCTGTGCTTTGCGTATAACAGAATGGACGCAAAATGTAAGCACATCACATCAGTGGGGCTCAACATTGTGTTAATATTTGGCCTCGAACTGTCAGCACGTTTTCAGTGTATCAAGACCGAGAGCATTTGGATGCTCTCCCCCAGTCAACAGCTAACACATTACCACGTGACCTCGCTGTCTCACACAACACGTCTGTGCGGCTTTCACACGTCGGCAGGTATTACCTCGGGGGTCTCTGCTGCGTCTCATCCCGGAAAAATAGAACTGTGCAGCCAACCTGCTACTAAACGCTGGGATATCTGTCAGCGCTGATAAAGACACTTGGTAACCTTCTCTTGAGTCTCTCTTGAGGAGGTTCAGTCCCACCTCGCCCATTTGGAGCCCCTGGACTCACCTCGGCAGTACGGCAGGGGGAAGTCCCAGGCAGCAGTGCCGGAGGAAGTGGCCAGGCAGGAGAGCACGGTGTGGCCCTCCAGCACATAACCCTGGTTGCAGCTGTAGCGGATCTTGTCCCCGATGTTGAAAGTAGAGCCCTGCTGCATGCCATTCAGCAGCTGACCTGGATTCCCACAGGTGTAGCTTGGAAGGGCTGGAATGGGACAGAAACAAAATGTTTTAACTGTAAACTGTTTTTTTATATATACAATAAACTGTGTGAGAGAGAGATGCATTTAGATTTTGTAATGTATAAGCTACCCCTGTTAAAAATGATATCTAAATACATTTTCAATTGTAATATTTCACATACAATTTTTTTTTTATCAAATACAAGCAATCTTGGTGAGCCTAAGAGACTTCTTTCAGACACACATTTTACATCTTTACAAAAGTGTACAATATAGATGTAGGGTTCCAACTTGCAGTAATAGCCTGAAATTATAGATCTATAATGTAACTTCATAATACATAATACTTATAAAATCACAGCATTACTGATTTGTACATTCTATAATCACTCTAATCACTTACAGTACTTCAACCTCCAAAGAAGTTGTGACTCGCCATTTAAAAAAAAACATGTACATAATTCATACAAGACATTTTTACATCAGCACATTAAAGTCTAAGGCAAGTCAGTTTACTGGAAAACTAACAATTTTTAACATTTCAAAAATGTCAAACAACCATTCAGACAATAATTAAAGTTTTTGTTCTTTTGCTCGGAAGGCTTAATAAAATATTTAAAACATTTATGTAGATATTCAGTAGATCAAAATAGATAGACACACAGACAGATACACACTCACATTTCAAAAGAATTTGAAGCATATCAATATGTGTTCTATATTCCAGCTATTCTGTACAATACCACCAGCTGGTTTTCTTCAGATTTTCTACTGTTTTGATTGGAAAAGCCATGTAATTTAGTTTGCGGGTATACAAGCGTGAACACAATATACCCATACTGAAGATAAGCTCTCCTAACGGCAATGACCCGTTACCAGGAATGGTACACTGCAGTAGGGAAATCTGTCTTAGAAGAGCTGGCTATGGAGAGACAGCTAGTGAGAGAGAGATAGGTGGGCTGACTGCTGATCACATCAGCGTTGATTAGGAGAGCAGTTTTGTCACTGCATAGGTGAGAGCATGTGAGAACAACACGTTTGACACGCGCACACACACACACACACACACACACACATTTATCAGCATGCATATTAATGAACAGTTGCGCAGGTGTGAGAAACATACACTTGAGATTGTGTGATTTTAACCAGGACTGAGTTGAGTGCTCCCTTAACCATTAATTAACTTGATTGAACGAGTGGCATGAATATGAGCTAGAATGCTATCTAGATTCTCCCATTGCTGGTCCGGTAGAACTGTTCAAAAGAATAAAAACCATCTACTTTCTCATTCTGATTTTGCATACATAAATCATGAATCCATAACAGCTCTGTTTCTTAAACATAAATCCCCACTGGCCTTGAGAGACTTTAAGTATTCTGCGCTGTTCCCTCATATGCTGTTCTCCCTGTGGCCCCACTGCATTTGTTATATCTAGTCTGTAACTCGCAGAACTGACTGTAAAAAAAAAAAAAACCCCCCCCCTTGCAGTTGACTGCTTTAACCATTTTAAGGCTTGGTCGCTATAGTCCCGCCCGAGCGCTGAAACGGCGAGAGAATGCTTCTCGGGCGTTACGTCTCTCGCTATGACCCTATCCTTCTATTTTTTCTTTCTCCTGTCTCCATTTACACTGGGGGGGGGGAACCGAAAGAGGAAAAGAAAGAGAGAGAGGACTGTAAGATCACACTGTTCTTGTAACCTGGTGACGAATGGACTCGATTCTAATTTTTTTTTTTTTTGCATCACTTTTTTTTCCCTTCATTCCTAATGAATTTCACTGAGAAATATTTTCATGATTACATACAAGTTGGTGCACTTTACAGTTCATTCTAGTCAGAGTCACTTACTTAGACAGGAAGACTCAATCCACTCAGAGTGCTTGTTGCTTAGCAGCTCGAGCACACCGGGTCAACATGCAAGGTTTTTGAATATTGATTGTTTAACATTATATTAATTACATACATGTACTTCATTGACATCCTTAATCCTTATTTACTCTATTCTACTCTCTTGTTCTGTGGTCTGTGTTTCTTTTGTCTGGACACAGCACTGTTCACACGCTGTGTGGTAATGGCTTTTGGCACAAGAACATTTTAACGAGTAAGAGTATACGAGTACAGGAGTGCAGTATCAGGCCCCATACCGATACCAGTATCAGTATCCGTACTTCCCCACATGAAACAAATTTCATCTCTCCATGAAACAAAATTGTTCTTAAGTGAAAGTTGTAGAAAGCAGACTGTTAATCGTGGTTTTAAACCACTCTTTATGGTCAGAACATGATAAGCACTTCACGCTTTGTTTTTGAATTCTTTACACTTTTCCAGTCATTTTTCCTTGACAAAATAAATATCTTAATAGAAAAAATAATTTCTTAGTTTCTGCATGTTCTAATGAGTGATATAGTTTGTCAATATCATGAAACTGTTTGTGTTGCCTGACTTTGGTGATGCATATCTTCAGCACAGTTTGTAGTGCGGGCTGCAATATTAATAACATTGCATCTTTTTTCGTCTCTTAGAAATGCACATTTGACAGTAGCTTGAGTTGACAGTAGTTGTAGCTTGAGTTAGGATGCAGATATAAATTCATGTTCATTATCAAAAACAGTAACATGTAAAATTACAACCGTATTTTTTTTTTTTACCTTTTTTTTATTAACCACTGGTCTTCTATAGTAGCATACCTTTAGATCATGACAACCACAGTTAAAAAAAAACACATAGCACCTCAATACCATGGTAAAAATGTAACTATTTGGTTTCTAGGTGTTTGCATGAAAAACAGTAGTCTAAATACATTTAGTATAAACACTATTGCTTAATAAAACTAACTTAATTACTGCTTTAATACTTGTCCTACATTCCATAATATCATAAAATTAGTACAGCAGGAGCAGGGGCCAGGGGGATTTTAATGTTAGTGTTACTACAGTAAATCTATGGTAAATTATGGCGATTTGTAGATTTAAAGTCTTCTGACTGTATCGTTGCTCACAGTGTTTCTCCTGTTTGTCAGTGCCATTTCATCTGAATTTAAACTAGTTCAGAGAGTCATTTGTGTTCTTTGCTGAATTCAACATCGCTGTATTAGTGCGTCGTATGACCCGAGTCCCTTATCAGCGAGTAACACACTTCTAGTGAGCTCACTCTTTTGGAACTTGTGGCCGAGTGAATAAATGGTCTGTGTCACGGTTCAAATGAGTATGATTTTTTGTACCATTTTGGGCACATAAAACATACCTCCCGGTCCAACTGCAGTATCAACATTCTAATCAGGAAAATTCGCTCACTATAAATGTCGTTATCGTTTTATCACCCAGCCCTATGCAGAAGTAATAAATATTAGTAATATACATATTACTAGAAATAGTAGATATTACTATTTATAGTAAACATTACTGGAAATGATCATTTCTGTTATTACTCCAAAAACTTGCTATTCAAGAAAAAAAAAAAACTCTGAAAGACAGACTTTGCTAAATCCAAAACTTGTATCCTTTCAAAAGTGAATAGTACAGCAACCCGATAAATCTAAGGCTGCGATCACAAGACGGGTAAATGAAACGGCAAGGTCAAGAAATTAAGTTTGCATCTGTTCACAACGATCACAACACTGCTTAGCATGCAATATCTCCACAGCAGATTCAAGAGAACTGATTTTATGCTGAGGAGGATTGATTTGTTTTACCAGCAAACAAAATAACTGAAGCAGCAACAGGCGTAAAAGATAAGTGATTTGCAACTGCGAGAGAGCAACACCACAAACAAATCACTAATGAAAACATATAGTTACCTAGAAAGCACTGTCTGTCTGTGACTTCTGCAGTCACATTAACTAGCACATATATGCTAGATTATGAAAGCTGCGTGTCCACACGCATAAAAATGAATATGAAAGCTCTGGCACAATCCGCTCTGAAACGCCTACCACTCTCCATAGTCTATACTTTAAAAGTGACATTGTGAAATTGATCCCAGCACACTAGCACATTAGCTCAATAAGCAGTTTCTGCTTTGTTGAGCAACGATTCAATCAATGCCTCTCTGTGGGTGCACAATTACCAGGCAACTGTAGTGAACACTCATCACCCCCCTGCACACAACAGGCAAGACATGCAATCTTTTGCAAATCCCACAATTCCTTCTACATAGGAGAAGAGTATAAGCGGCTTCCCACTATAGCGTAATGACACACATATATGAGTTCCAGCTGAAAAGAGACGGTTTGGCTGTGCATGACAAAATAGTCTTTTGAGCACAAAAACGTGAAAATGCTGGTTCATAAAATAAATAAATAAATAAGATAGGGGTGAAAAAAAGTGTATTATGCAAATGTTTGTCCATCATTTCCTCTCTCCTGTCTGTCCAAACGTAATACTGTGCTTCGTCTGTGGACAACACACAGGCTTTCATCTTGTTTTGCCGATGACAGTGGGAATGGGTTCCAGCGTGTTGGACCCCAACATTCTTGTCCAAAGTATCGTCGTTTATGTTCCCCAGAAGTCAGTCGTAATACAGGTCTGAGGTCCTATCGTAGTTTGAAAGGTACACATCAACTAGGTACGACATTATAAAATTGCTTTTCTCTTTTTGTCAAAGATATAGTCGGTATTATTTCCACTGACTAATGTGTATTTTTTTGTTTAGGGTGCCCCAGATGAAAAAGCTGTTAAAATTAAGCATTCAAAATGCAATTTTGTTCAGACTATAGATAATAGCCCCACAGCTAGTGGAAGCTTTTTAAGACAGTTTAATTCGTTCTTCGTTTTGAGGATAAACCTACACGGATCACAGTCACTCCTTTTTGGCTTCACACAAAAAAAAAATAAAATAAAAAATAAAAAATGAATAAAATAAATAAATAAATCGCCCTAAATCTTCTACTTCACTCCTCCATTATTAAGAGATAATATAGATATTTTACTGGCGAAGTAACAAACATTTTGTGGTGACTAAGCCTTACCATACTACAATAATATATATAGCAACATATTGATGCAAGTAAAGTTCCTACTCTCAATGTTTCAAATACATTGAATCTCTAAATGTCAAATATGTGAGAAATAAGTCCCAAACTGCTAAATTTTTCCATATCGGTGTAATATCCGGCTCTGTTTTACCATTACGCTTTAAATAAACATATAAAATTCAGTCAAAAAATAATAAAAAATAATAAATAAATTTTTATGATATTACATACCTGACAGTATATATATATATACGTGTGTACGAGTATACAACCCCTTAAAGTCACTGCTTTGTTATATTGCATGCCATTTTGGCTAAAATCATTTACAACGGTTAATTTTTTTTTTTCCTCATTAATGTACACACAGCACCCCATATGACAGAAAAACACAGAATTGTTCACATTTTTGCAGATTTATTAACAAAGAAAAACTGAAATATCACACGGTCCTAAGTATTCAAACCCTTTGCTCAGTATATAGTAGAAGCCCCCTTTTGATCTAATACAGCTCATGAGTCTTTTTGGGAAAGATGGAACAAGTTTTTCACACCTGGATTTGGGGATTTTTTCCTCCTTGCAGATCCTCTCCAGTTCTGTCAGGTTGGATAGTAAACGTTGGTGGACAGCCATTTTTAGGTCTCTCCAGAGATGCTCAATTGGGTTTAAGTCAGGGCTCTGGCTGGGCCATTCAAGAAAAGTCACAGAGTTTTTGTGAAGCCACTCCTTCGTTATTTTGTCTGTGTGCTTAGGGTCATTGTCTTGTAAAGGTAAACCTTCGGCCCAGTCTGAGGTCCTGAGCACTCTGGAGAAGGTTTCGTCCAGGATATCCCTGTACTTGGCCGCATTCATCTTTCCTCGATTGCAACCAGTCGTCCTGTCACTGCAGCTGAAAAAATCCCCCACAGCATGATGCTGCCACCACATGCTTCACTGTTGGGACTGTATTGGACAGGTGATGAGCAGTGCCTGGTTTTCTCCACACATACCGCTTAGAATTAAGGCCAAAAAGTTCTATCTTGGTCTCATCAGACCAGAGAATCGTATTTCTCACCATCTTGGAGTCCTTCAGGTTTTTTTTAGCAAACTCCATGCAGGCCTTCATGTGTCTTGCACTGAGGAGGCTTCCGTCGGGCCACTCTGCCATAAAGCCCGACTGGTGGAGGGCTGCAGTGATGGTTGAGTTTCTACAACTTTCTCTCATCTCCCGACTGCATTTCTGGAGCTCAGCCACAGTGATCTTTTGGGTTCTTCTTTACCTCTCTCACAAATTCTCTTCTCCCCCGATAGCTCAGTTTTACCGGACGGCCAGCTCTAGGAAGGGTTCTGGTCGTCCCAATGTCTTCCATTTAAGGATTATGGAGGTCACTGTGCTCTTAGGAACCTTAAGTGAGGCAGAAATTTTTTTGTAACCTTGGCCAGATCTGTGCCTTGCCACAGTTCTGTCTCTGGGTTCTTCAGGCAGTTCCTTTGACCTCATGTTTCTCATTTGCTCTGACATGCACTGTTAGCTGTAAGGTCTTATATAGACAGGTTTGTGGCTTTCCTAATCAAGTCCAATCATTATAATCAAACAAAGCTGGACTCAAATGAAGGTGTAGAACCATCTCAAAGATGATCAGAAGATATGGACAGCACCTGAGTTAAATATATTTGTGTCACAGCAAAGGGTCTGAATACTAGGACCATGTGATATTTCAGTTTTTTTTCTTTTTTAATAAATCTGCAAAATGTCAACAATTCTGTGTTTTTCCTGTCAATATGGGGTGCCTGTGTGTACATTAGAGGAAAACAAATTAACTTAAATGATCTTATCAAATGGCTGCAATATAAAAAAGAGTGAAAAATTTAAGGGGGTGTGAATACTTTCCGTACCCACTGTATATATATATATATATATATAGTTTGTGTGTTTGTGTGTCGGTGTGTGGGTGTGTGTGTGTGTGTGTTCATTGGATGTATTCCTATCTAATTCTTATATCATATAGTATCAAATGACATTATATTTTATATATATTTATTTTAGGGCTGTTAGTAGAATTAAACATTTTAATCTAATTAATTGCAATATTATTTAATCTGTGAAGATAACTCCCATACCAGTAATATTAATCAGTATTTGGCCTTTAGTATACTAAAATGTTTATTACAGCCTTCAGTATTTTCCCATTAATATTTAATTCTGTTAATATGGCTGTTACTTTTGTTTTAAGGTATGATAACCACCGAGAGGCGCTGTTGAAAGGGGGTGTCAGCGGAGAGTACCAGGATGACAGCATTGATCTCTTGCAGTTCTTCACTGTCACCTGCTACTCAGGTTACGGAGATGATGAAAAGGTGAATATTTAAAATTTATTTTTTGTCAGCCTGTAACCAAACATACTTGTGTCTGTTCATACAGGACAAGTTCTTGTGTTTCATCTGCATTAATTTTTAATTGTGTGAAACATGTCAGACACATTTTTTTACCATAGCATTGTATCTATATGCTCAGCAAAAAAGTGCATATAGAGACTATTGTGTTCTGTATGTAGCTGTAATTGAACTAAATGAGAGCTTTAAAAATGTTTTATATATTTTATTTCATATTCTATTACATATATTGTTGATTTATTATGTCTTGTATTATCTTACATATAATTGGTATTTATCTGTTTATAATGTATAGCTCATATGTCTGCTATACCATCCTGTACCGCTGGAGGACAGTACAAGTTATTGTTGAAAATGCAATGTTATGCTTTCAGTTTGGAATGATTAAGATTATTTATTGTGGAAATGCATGCATTCTGTGTTTTAACAGTGCAAACTCTTTTGTCTCTGTAGGGCTTTTACACCATATACAGGAATGTGTTTGAGACTATCGCAAAGGAGGAGATGGAGCACAGTAAAGATGAGGAAGAGGAGGAGGACGTGTTTCCCTCATTTGGAGAATCTCAGAGTGACTATGACACTGTATGTAGACACTGGTACATGCAGTTTTCCACAAAAATATTAAGCACAACCATTGTGAATCTGATTTAAAAAAGAGCCTGGACAGACTGGAGTACTGTCTTGCTTGAAAATTCCACTTTGCCTTCACAGGGAATAATTAACATTTCAAAATACATTTCAAATTAGAGAACAGCTATTAAATTGTAATATTTCCCAATATTATTTTTTTACTGTATTTTTGATCAAATAAATTGCTTTGGTGAGCATAAGAGACTTATTAAAAATATGTTAAATCTTACCGACCCCCAAACTTTTGAAAAGCAGTAGTGTATGTGACTCTGACTCTTTTGATCCGGTTCTTTTTAATAAACCAGAATCACTAAATTCCTTAGAAAATGAAAAAAAATCTTGAGTCAGAACTAATGTATTGACTGTGAGAGTCGGTTGATGATCCAAAAAAAAAAATCAGTTTTATAATCTTTTAATTATATTTTATCTTTTATATTATAATCTTAAAATCAGTTATACATTTGTTACAATTTGAGATGGTAGGGTACACACTTTGTTTGTTAGAGAGATATGTATAGATTGTAACATGAAGATGAAATACTTGAGTGTTAAAACATGGCATCAGAGTTCGTCAAGGGGTCTAGTGCATTTTAGACTTTCAGCCTTATTAGCTAAATGGAACACAAAAGTATTCCATCTATAAATACTTCTACAGGTAACAGGATGGCACTCTTCCGTATCTGAAAACATTTTTCAGATTGTTAGCTAAAAGAGGGGGAAAATCTTGACAGAAAAAATTCACATTTGGTTCAAGGGATCCAGTAACTCTTTTAGCCGCTGAGACCATTTTCTCCGGGGTCTGAACAATGAGGTTCATCCCACTTCAATTAGGCTTGAAGGCTCTTAAATGATCTTAACCGTTCCCCCTTCCGGTGTGGCTCATACTTGCACTTCACCTAATGGATGTTTTGAAGTGTTTGCCATCAGTGGAGGCTTGCAAGAAGCAGATGAATGTACAAGCCTCCTAAAAACTCTTCATCTTGTTTTTAAAAGGATGCAGCATACTGGAAGTCTATGCTTAAAATCTAGTCATATAGTATTCTAATTTTCTTTGCGTTTGTTTCCGTTTCCCCTAAATCATTTTATTTTTGTCTCTCAGGTGGTACATTTATTCTATGGCTACTGGCAGAGCTTCTGTACGCACAAAAACTTTGCATGGAAGGAGG
>JADLZN010003952.1:0-71292 GCA_018155175.1 Sinocyclocheilus anophthalmus | reverse complement strand
CTGCAACACACTGTCAGTGTAGACGCAACAGTCGTTTGCCTTTAATTAAGCTCAAAACCAAATCCGCAAACCCTTATCCAGCAGCCCACTTGCTAAGAACTTCAGGCTGTAACATTACACTCCTGTAGCAAACTGTTCCGATCATATAGACTCCGTCTGGCGCAGTCCTCGCTAACAAACTCTGGCAGGGTGACTGGCATGTTTGCAAGGTGAAAGTGGAAATTAATTTGATCCTGACCACATTTTGTTGTTGAATTCACTCTTGGTTATTGCAGCAAGCTGTTCACCGAATACACTATTAGGTGCCTCATGTGCCTCGTATATATGATTTTGGCTAGACTGTTGGATTGTTGAGGTCTTTATGGAAAGTAACTCTAAAACCAAGTTTTTTTAACTGGGTACCACTTGTTACACTCCAACATCCATCATAGGCTCTTTGGAAAAACATGCATCTTTGTACATTTGTGCAAAACTCTAAAAAACATCCTATACATACATTCACTACAGTTTCCAGTGAAATAAAAAACCGAAAAAAAAAGGTTCTTCAGATTACAAAAAGGAAGAGATGGTTCTTTAAAGAACATTTTGACTCAACGGTTCTTTGTGGAACCAAAAATGGTTCTTCTATGGCATCGCTGAGAAAACCCTTTTTGGAACCTTTATTTTTAAGAGTGTAAGGAATACAAATGTCACAGCTTTTCTGTCACAGCTTTTTATGACAGATGCCTGCATGTTTCCAAAGGGTTAATTATGAACACAGCGTCGGCTGAAGGGCGAACCGGGTGTGTGTGAGCGCACAGATCGCCGTGATGACAGGGTCTGCCGGGTGACCCCTAGAAGCCAGTAGGGCCCACATCTGGGTAGAGAGGTGAAAAGGTAAAATCAACCTCTAGAGTTTCCCCCCTTTCCCCTCATTTAAACCGGCAGCTCGGACCAGCACCGCGTGGCTTTATGGGCCTACAACACTCTCAACACGCCCAGGCTTGGCGACAGACTTTATTGCCATTTTCTAATTAAAGAAACCATAAAATCAGAGGGGGGTACCTCGAGTCTGTGTTGATGTGAAATCACCATGACTGCAGAGTGAGACGCAGGATGTCTTTCATAGCCCCACATATGGAAACACACAGGTTGTGAGAGCTAAAGTTAACGGGGAGTTAGAAAAACCGAAACTGTTCACAATGCTATAGGGGACACCGGGCTAGTTGTCACACTGTGAAGTTGCCAAAAATTGTAGTAACATTGAGGTTTACAGACAAAAGTCCAAATATACAAACGCTTGTTTACTCTAGCAGTGGTCTTGCATGTTGATTTCAAACCCTTAGATTAAAACATTCTTAAATTAAATAAATGTATGTGTTATATCCTCCTAAAATTACTATGAAAATTCCAATGTCATCATATTTTTGCTATAGGAATTTACTGTTTTACTAAATCCTCACTAAGATACATTTATGGAAGAGCCAACTATATAACAAAGGAAATTTTCAAATGAAAAACTGGACAGTATTTTAGAAAAAAATATTTTTCAAGCGCTGTCACAGCACGTCTGTCACATTTTTCATACTTACATACTTTTTATTTATTTATTTGTTCGTTTGTTCGTTTGTTTGTTTTGTATGCTGGCTGTTCCCATCATTATTGTGCTGTTTAATTTAACTAAAAGGTTTGTAATAGGCTGTTTAATGGCAGGTTAGATTGTGACAACTTACCCCATTTAATATTACCACTACTGACACATCCACTACAGTCAGATGCTTAATGTTTTAAAAGAAGTCTCTTCTGCTCACCAATAAGGCTGAGTTTATTTGATCAAAAATACAGTAAAAAATGTGAAATATTTTTACAATATAAATTATATTTTTAAGGACTATATGTTCAACTGTAATTTATTTCTGTGATGCGCCGCTGTATTTTCAGCATCATTCCTCCAGTCTTCAGTGTTCATCCTTCAGAAATCATTCTAATATAATATTGATTTGGTGCTCAAGTAATATTTGTAATTTATTATCAATGTTGAAAAACCAGTCGTGCTGCACAATATTTTGTAGAAGATTGTATACCTATTTTATTAAGATTCTTTCTGAAACATTAATAAATCGTCTTTATGTTCATGTTTGAACATTAAATGCTCCTCTGAATAGCAGTATTATTATTATTATTATTGTTGTTTTATTGGCTTCCAAATGGTAGTGTATTGACTGTTAGTGTGTTAGTGTACATACCTTCCTTTTTTTATTATTGACCATATTAGAGGTCTTTAATAATCTGTGAGACAAAATGTCTGGTAGAAACAAAGAGGCATTATGTCGGATTTATTTGTGTGAGCTGGAGACAGAGATGACAGGGTGGCAATGAGACAGTGGTAAATGTGTCATCTCTCTCAAAAAAGCAGGAAAAACAGATGCATAAGTAGTCTGACATCCGTCAGTGTCGGGAAGAACGGGCATTCATCCTTTATTATGCCTATTTTTTAAAATCACAAATCATGTTTTTAATGAAAAAAGACATCAAACCTTCATATATACGCCAAATGCAATATGTAGACCAATTAGATGTAGTTTTTTTCAATAGACAGCTCTTTTGAAGGAAGATTTGCAAATTGTCCCCTAACCATGGCGAAATGAATTAATAGGCCAGTTTCTGTGATGTCATCAGACCTGAGCCGCTCACTGAGGCGTCTGTGGCACGGGCCTGAGTCAGCCCTAAGTAATGACAGCCTGACACGCTGTTACAAGTCCAAATAAACATGATGGAAAACAGAGACATTTTTGTTACAAAACCTAGTGAAGTGTCTATCTAGACCTCAAATATAACTAATTTTGGTGACGTTTTATGGGTGACTGTAAAAAAAATCAAATCAAAAAAAATTTGATCTGTTTTCAGTCACACCGATCAGGTCAGTTTTAATAAATAAATAAATAAAAATCATAATAAAAAAAACAATTATTGTACTTATAGAATAAAACATATTGAAGAAAACTGGAAAAGGACACGTACAATGAAAAAAAATAAAAAAAATTATATATATATATATATTATTATTAAATAAATAAAAAGAACAATTGATTGATGAGCAGCTATTACATTTTGCAATGGAGCCAGTGAAGGTGCAAAAATGACAAGCTTTAACTTTTAAATCGAGGTTCATACACAAAGAAAGTGGTTATAAAATGTAAAAGAAGAAAGAAATAATAGAAGCAAATGTAAATAAAACAAAAAAAAAAAAGGAAAAAAAGATTGAACTAATAAAACTAAAAGATAACTATTCTTAGTAAAATATATAATAATATATACATATTCAAAGGCCTATAATGATGTTGCGACAGACTTTGACATGCATAATCTGTACCAAAAGTACAAAAGAAAAATATTAAATCTATATATATATTAAAAAAAGGCTAAATATGTGAATATAATATAAAACATCAAAATAAGATACGTAAAACAAAAATAAATGAAAATTAGTAAAAACAATTAAATAAGTTAATGAAATAAAATACTTATTATAACAAAATATTTAAAATAAGAAAAAATTATATAATAAAACTGATTTAATTAAAACAATTCTATATGATAAATGAAATAGAAAAACATAAATTAACAAGGACACCTTAAAAGAAAGTGTAACTGTATAGTAATAAAATATGCCATTATTATGTGCAACTAAACCTTAAACAAAACCCTGATCCAACCCTATGCAAGTGCAAGTGTTAATTAATATGAATCATTACTTAATAAAATCATGGTAACATGGACACCATACAAAAATAGAGTCGTGTTAACAGATTTTGCAGTACCTTGCTACATTACATGACTTACTATGGTAATCACTCTTAAAAATAAAGGTGCTCCACGATGCCATAGAAGAACCTTTTTGTCAAATGGTTCCATAAGAGAACCTTTAACATCTGAAGAGCCTTTCTGTTTCACACAAGGTTCTTTGTGGTGAATAAAGGTTCTTCAGATTACAAAAAGGTAAGAAAAGAGGGGGGGGGGGGGGGGGGAACAGAGATGGTTCTTTAAAGAAACCTTTGACTGAATGGTTCTTTGTGGAACCAAAAATTGTTCTTCTATGCATCGCTGTGAAGAACCTTTTGAAGCCCCTTTATTTTTTAAACAGTAAATGGTGCCTAATATATGCACTAACCCAACACTGTTAACATTTATAATTACACTGTAACCAAGGGATCCGGTCAAATAAAGTGTTAAATTGTCAGTCATGGAATCCCTGATGTCGCCCGCTGCAGTGCTTAGCCAAGCGTTAAATACCCTCAACGTGTTTTTGCAGTATTGAGCAAAGTAACCAATCACAGACATATCTGTTGATTTCTTGAACGCAATGGCCAATCAGAAACTTTTTGTCAGAATTCACTCACCGCTGAATGCGCCGCAGTTTTTAAGTGCAGTTTTGCATGCTCGTGAATCATCTCATGGCTAAGTGCAGATGCAATGTAAATAAGAGATCATTGTGCAGTTTAGAGAGCTTCATTGATTATAAAGGAACTTTGTAAGATCGCGATGAACGAAGATGAGTGAAGCTTTTTAGTGATAAAGGTGGGGGGGGGAGCACGCTGTGGCACTTTCTAGGGTATTCAGCAATAGAATGTATGTGATTTACACGTGTCTTGCCTTTGGTAAACAACAAATCAAATAGGAAACTTTTCAAGTGACACAGGAAAAAGACACGGAAAACTTCAGTGAACATCAGAAAAGCAGCGTGCACATTTCTGGTTAAAAATGAAAGGCCATCACTGACAAACCGGAAACATAACCACAATTCAACAGTCAACAGGAAGAGGACAAAAGCTAGTTCACGTAGAGGTCTCACTGCGTGGGGACATTTTTGAGTCCTGCTCCCACAAAGGTTATATTCAGCACCAACGATGTATTCACCTCTTTTGTTAACGCTGTCCTCTTAGAATAATTTTCTTCCCAACCCGACCGTTCCCGCTAAACTTAGATGGTTTCCAGAATCTCACATTTACATTTTCCGCTACTGAAAGAAAGAGAGATAAAAATAAACAAATAAAAGTGTAGTCTGCACAAAATTGTAAGCTATGTTATTTTATTCGTCTTGTCAATAGTCTTGAATTTATTGACTTTTACTTGAATTTATATAAATTATATTAAGACACAAAATTCGTTTAATATTTTATGCAACAGTAGGAAAAAAAGTGTCAGAGAAAATAAAAATGTTGTACAAAAATTGTATTTCTTATTTTTATTTGTCTTGTCAGGATACAATTTGTTTAACATTTACAACACAATAGAAAAAAGTGTCGCAGAGAGAAATAATAAAAATGTAGGTTGTACAAAAATAGCATATAAGCAATTTCATTCGTCTTGTCAAAATACAAAATCCGTTTGACATTTTTCTGTTAGCACAGTAGGAAAGTCGCAGAGAACAATAAATAAATACAACATCTGTCATTCAAAATGAAAGGCTAAGCAAAATATAAACAAAACCGAGTTGAACGTCCTTCAAGGACAGCGCATCCACACTTTGCTCCATCTTTATTCTGCTCTGTCACTCATCGACAACTGCTTGTTCTGTCTGAGGGCCGTATATTTAGGCTACCACCTGTACAGCCTGCTCTGAGCATCGTTATGCACATGCTGAGCACAGACCCCGCAAATAAAACGCGTGATGCAGAAAGCGCGTGCATAACAGTCCGAGTGCAGGTTGTACAGGTGGTCAATAAGAATAAAGAGCAGATATGTTCTGAATGGACGTCGGGAACAGGATATTGTTAGACTGCCCGCTCCTGTTCACATTTTTAAATTAAACCTCATTAAATTCAACCGCGGGTCAGGGAGAAACGTAATAGTGTTTCTGTGATGCTGCGCTTCTGCCCTGCTCGGCTTCATGTTCCCCGCTGGCTTGCGATCTGTCCGGCTGCCGCTCGGCTCTTGCTCTCGGGAAAACATATGTGGAGTTTGGCTAGTTCTTCAGGGATTTGTGGAGAAGTGTGAGGGCACCTCAGATGAAAAGTCACCGGAGCAGAAAATGTTGCTGATGCTGTATTTTGGACATGGGCTCCAGCCTACGCATCTCTGGGCGCGCTCTTGAGCCGCGTCAAGGTCACCTACACACGGCCGGGCCGCTCACGTCGTCCAAGCGCGAGTCTTTAGAGGAGCGTGAAGTGCACAAGGGGACCATTAATCAAACGTTAGCATTGCCTTTGTCTGGAATGAGGCCAAATCGCAGGCCATTATTTGTGTTTGGAGGTTGTTTTTGAGGCATTAAGGGACCTTTGCTTTCATTAAACATGGTGAATAGGCTAAATGGATGGTTGCATCTTTATATGTTTGTTGTTTTTCTTCCAGCAGCATCTGTGACAAGACTGTTGAAAATGTATTTTTGTGAAAACTGCATTTCCAAAAATACTAAAATACCAGCCTCCAGATTATGCAGTTTGTTGCTTTGGTTTGTTTAGTTTATGTCTCCGTTTCTGATCTTGCTTTGGCTTGTTTTTTAATGACTTTTTTGGTGTCCAAATGGAATAGCTGGCCATATAGTGTTAAAATGTTACTCAATATTAATATCCGATTGGATAGTGATGCAAAAATTGATTGTTTGTTAACATACTGTGCAATACTGTTCAAAAGTTTGGGATCAGTATGCTTTGTTTTCTTCTTAAGCAAAGACACATTAATTGTTCAGTATCACATTTATGATGCTGTAAGACATTTAATGATACATAAGATTTCGATTTCAAATAGATGCTGTTCTTTTCAACTTTCTATTCATCTGTGAATCCAGATAAATAAAACATAATCGGTTCCACAAAAAAAAAAAATAATGAAGCAGCACAACTGTTTTGAACAATGATAATAATAATCAATGTTACATTTACTATTAGATTGATTCTGCGATAACATGACACTGAAGACTGGATTAATGATCCTGAAAATTCTGATTCAATCAGAGCAATAAATTACATTTTAGTTATATTCACATAGAAAACATTTTTACTGTATTTTTGAAGACATGTCGCTATAACAGCAACTCTGAGATGAGCTTCGGAAAACCTAACAATCCTGGATCATGTCAACTCGTCAACAGTAAAATCCAGTTATCTACATTTGAAGAACGGACCCATGTTCTAGTTCTATTTACTGTGTTTGTATTTGTTCCCATGGTTTCTTCTTGATTCAATTATCATTATGCACCTGCAGTTCATTTAATTGATTAGTCTGTCTTGTGTATTTAAGCCCTGTGTTTCATTTTTGTTCAGTTTGGGGTCCATCATCGTCAGTGTTATATTGGTTGTTCTATTCATGTTCCTCTGGTTCCAGAATGTGTTGTGAAGATTAGTGTTTTGTTTTCACAAAGAACTGACGCGCATATGTTTTTTTTTTTTTCAGCTTACAAGCAAACATGACCATTTGCATTTACCATTGTTTTTCCCTGATGGCCATGATGCATCAGAATACAATTATGATCCACAGTAGGTCATGACTAGGGGTGTGCAGCAAAGCCAGTATTTGTTTTTGAACTCTGCAGTTACTTGATGAGACTTATGTCTATGGTTTTACAGACTTTTTTACAGATCTTTTTTTTTTTTCGTAGTTATAACTAAACAATTATGCCTTGTTTAACATTTTTATGATTATAACATTTATTTAAATACATTCTAACAATCGGAGCTGATACCCTTATGTAGGCAGTGCTCAGAGATGTAGTGCGGTTGTGCTTCGGGTGGCGCGAGTTCGAGTCCGAGCCCGAGCTTGGGGACCTTTTGTGAGCCGATAAATAAATATCGAAATATCTTCTAATTAAAATAGTAAGGGCTCCTACGCAGTTTAGAAATATGGAAATTGATTAAATTGAGTAATTTCCAGGAAATGCATGGGAAAAAAGGCAACTGAAACACTGCTATTTTATTTGCGCTTATTTCATTCATAGAGTTTACACTCATTTAGGCTCCTTAAAAACACTGTTGCAATTTTGGAGGTTTATGTAAAAACAGGCTTTCTTTGGCTCAGGTTCCTGCCAGTTAGAAACGTATTCACTTACGTGTAAGTCATTTGCAGGCCTGTAGGGAAAGTATGGAAATAAAGAGAAATAGTAGGAATATAAACCTTATATATATATAATATAGAATATATAGGGGGTGTGTGTGTTTCGCCAAATTTGCCCCTATTCAGTATTTAAACTATAACATTAATATTTATAAAAATAAATGTATCATACAAGCAGAGAGATTTCATGACAAACGTTTAGTGATCATTTGAACATGACTGAATTAATTCAAGGCGCACATTTTTATTACGCAGAACTCTTAAGCTAGTATTTTTTTGAACTTCACTAAACAAATGTGTGTGTGCCACGCAAACCAGCAAAAGATAAAGAAGCAAACATGTAGGCCTAATGGAAAATTAATCTGTATCTAAGTTGATTATTAGTTTAAGCTACTCTTGACAGAGAACTGGGGCCTCATTTATAAAATGATGCATATAAACCGTCCTAAATTTGTTCTAAGATCATTTCTTAAAAGTGCGTAAGTGCGATTCAGAGAAAACGAACGTGTGCACAAAAACACGTGCGTACGCCTTTCTTCCAGATGTGACATTTATAAATCGCGAATTATCTTGAAATTGTGCGCAGCTGACTAGTGTCAGATCTCTGCCTTGTAAGTCACAGTATGAAAGAAAATTTGGACGTTTCATATCCTAATAAAATAAATTATTACACGATTATGGTCTCAGGTCTGAAAAAACCTGCATGTGATTTAGCATTTATTTATATTTACACAGTTTACTAATGCAGCTCAAATGTGCCATTAATGTACAGACACAAAAATATATAGTATATTTTATACAAATATAACTAATGTAAATGACAAAAAAATGTAAGGCTGATGTCTCCATTCATTTTCACAGAACCAAAGCAACAGAAGTTATAAATAAAAACAGTTAACAATGATATTGAATAGAATATATTAAAAACCGTTATTGCACGACATAGGCCTATGTCTGTCGGAAATGCGTTTATGCATTTTTTTCTATTTTACGCATTAGTAGTAAATCAAGACTTCCAAGTTATTTAGTAAAATAAATAAACAATAATAATATAATAATAAAAAACATGGAATAAACTGTGTGCAGAAAGCGAGTAAAGAACTCAACATTAGGCTACTAAAAAGGTCAGTTTAATCTGCGAAAAAACTTCCAGTTAATAAAAATCGGCTACACTTGCACAATTAATCTCTTACAACTGCATTGTGTTGTGTATGATGAATTCGGTGCTGCATGTACACCGCTTTATTATTATGCCAGCTTAGATGTTAAATAGCTGCATTACTCCGATTTTGCCACAGGGAAGAGAGTCGCCTGCCAGGACCCTGACGTGGCACGTAAGTACTTTTCCACATCAAGACCATTTGTAAAATATGAACGTCGGCCGTGGATTTTAGCATACACCACCTTTTATAAAGGAGGGCCCTGGTCTTTTTTTTTTGAGGAGAAGGCACTGCGGCTGTTGATGGTGATGGCTGTGCTTATTCCATTATTCGTATGTATTTACATACAAGCGTTTAAATCATGACATTAAAAATACCACAAAATCGGTTTTAAGAAAGTTGTATCGATATAGTAGTTTAGTGATATTACTTCGCAAGCTATGATTCTGAGAGATGAAGGGCAACGCTCTTTTCATTCATAAAAGTTTTCAGTCACTTCACACACATTATTGCGTGACTTTAAAGGTTTGTATACAATATTGTGCTCACCTGTTATCTAGAAAACACCAGACTGTGCCAACCTCAGCCGAATATTCATGCAGAATTATTTGTTATCCGTTATTTGTTTTTGAAGCCATTATCTGTGCCTTTTCAGCTTCAGGCACACCCCTAGTCGTGACTCACCATTTGAGAACAACTGTACAACTGTCTTAAGTAGTGTCTTTCTCTTTGAGGAAGCTACTTTGGAGTAAATAACTCATAATACACCCAAGCACAGATCTTATGATAGGACCAATCATTACAGATTTTGAATATCTGTTTATTTCCCCATTTGCTATTTAATATACTGTAATTTAGTCCCCTTGAATCTCCCCACTCAGAATGACCTGTGATTAGATGGGTCTGACAGTGGGATTGAGGTTGGATGTGTTACTCTCTCACGGAGTTCTCAATAACCCTCCTGCTGGACTCAATATTCTGTCAGATATGCTGTTGCAGCTGTATTTCAGAGATGACCACTGACCGTGGCTAACACATGCCCAAGAGTCTCTTCACATCTGACCCTTTATCGATGAATGTGCTATTCTTCTTCTAGTTAGAACGCTTTTATTTTACCTGTCAGATTTTAACATAACTGCTTGTCAAGTAAATGCCACAAGACATTACATTAGAGCTTAGTGTGGTTAAATTGCCTTGTCTGTGTAAAGTTATATCTAATATTTCATCTTCAGTGTCACAACCATGTGAATTTATACACAGATATCGGAACAGGATGTTCATCTATCCAAAGAAATTCAGCAACAATGAACACAAATATGACACTTTTTTTGATTGGTTATGCCATCATTTTCAGCTGTACCTTCTATTAATTACAAAGCAATTTGCATCAGCACAGTGACGTTCAGTCAACAGCACTCAACAGTCCAGAATTAATTAGTTGGTATTGGCAAAGGACACGTATCTCCTTTCAAACAGACAGATGGAGCATAAAGAGTCTTGAGACACAATTTTCAAAAGAACTGTTTTTAACATGACACAGTGTCAAACCTGATAGTCATAGCACAAGACTTTGTCCTTCAGTTGATTTATCTACTCAAAGCAGAAAAAAAATACTAACATGTCAGTTTTTGTTTTACTCTATTGGTCTTGCCTTTAAGAGACACAGATTTCCACATGCTTCACTCTTCTACCCATTACTGAAATTTTGAGGACAGAAAAGATCCATTATTTATCAATTAATGTAGCACAAGTCACACTTAAGTGACTTTCAAACCAAGTAGCTTTTTTTTTGCCAATGCGGTGACTACATGTGATCATCCTGTACCTGCATGGGGAAATCTGTCACCCCAATGCAAAATTCCCAAATGTGGATTCCTATTGAAATGACTGGATTTCACCCGTGGAAATTGACCGAACAACAATAAATGTGCACCTTAAGACAAAAATCTTAAAAGGGAACAAGGAAGCCTTTGTAAAAAATACATTAAACTTCACTTTGTTGTCTGTTTGTTGTATATACTGTAGAACAGAGGTTTTATTTAAAATGTGTTTAAGTGGCCTTTGTTGTGTCTGATGTGTTTCACTGTTCATAAAACGTTAAGGTCTTTCTATGCAGTGCTGTACTGTACAGATCATCTGACATCCACAATTTTGCTTTTACAATCAAATAGTTAATTGTTTATTCCAAACTATTACGTTAATCACCAAAAAGCTCTTAAAAGGTAGAGACATCTGGCTGTCATGAAACTCTCTCATCATCCACAATATAAATAATCACTGGTTTGTTTACTTGCAAATGAGATCTACATTTTCTGAAAAATTCAGCTTGCATTTAAAACCAAGGACCCCATGTACCTGACTACATAATACAAATGAGAGAAAGACTCAGGGTCAATTGGAATCAGGTCTTTTGTTTTTCAACATTCATTAGTGATGAAGTTGATTTACATCTTAGAAACCTGCTCGCTAAACCTCTTATTAACATTTTTCATATATAATAGTGAAACTACCTCAATATTATTAACATATCTGAATAATTATAAGTCCTACTGTGCATTTTCATTTCATTTTTGTAGACTGAAAATAGAAGCAGTGGCGCACACATCTTGGATGTGAGGAGGGGAAATTCTGATATAATTTGGTTGTAGCAGTTAAAGATATAGTTTAAAAAGAAAATATTTTTGAAGAATGTTTGTAACCAAACATTTGCTGGTAGCCATTGCCTTCCATAGTATGGGGGGGGGGGAGATATATTCTTTTGTGTTTAGCAGAGAAAAAAGTAGTAAAACTAGAACAGTCCGAGCGGGAGAAAATGATGACAGGCATGTAAAGGGTGGGTGGAACTGTCATTTAAGTTAAATATTTTCCATATTATATATATATATATGTATATATATATATATATATATATATTTTATATATATATATTTTTTTTTTTTTTTTATATATATATATATATATATACTGATATATATATATATTTTTTTAATGTACTGAGGGATAGAATATTAATTTGTGACAGTAATCAACTGTTACAAAGAGAGTTGAGTGAACCAAGACAATCCTTAAAACCTCTAAGAAGGTTGTTCTCTAAGGTGGATTTGTTAATTCCAACAAATATCCAATTAAATAAAAAATCTTGTGGAGAATCCTGAGAGATATTCTGCCAAGGCGCTTAAGCATTGCAGTCCAATATTTTGCTTTCAGAGTGTTTCACAATGAGCTCAAGAGAGACGACTTCAAAAGCTCACCTCCCCTGACTGTCTGCACTCTGCCTGATAGATATTCAGGCCATGTTTCAGAAGCAAAGGCGACTGAGGAGAAAGAAAAACAATGCATAAAGTTCATGTTAGCCCATGTTTTATTCATGTTCCTCACTAACTGGAACAGATAAGCAGTGTCACTGGTTTTCCGTGGGTGTGGATTGGTTGTAGAAATCAGTCTGGCTCTCCTTGGTTAACACTCAAAGTCAAGCTTTCCTGTAATGCATCCTGATCCAAATTCATGATCATACCTATCTATCTATCTATCTATCTATCTATGCAGTTAAAATAAATAAATGAGCCAGATCGTGTGACTACATGCATCTTAGGTTGTGTTTTTGGAACACTGGTTATTTTGAGCACAATGTTGTTTTCAGAATTGGATTTTATGGGTGAAGTGTACCTGGTGCACAACATTTGCTGTGTGGAGTGGAGCACGCAATGATTTCTCCCCCCTGCAGCTCTATTCATTTTGTAAAGCTCTCTGCCTGACCAGGCCTCCTCTGCTGTGCGTGTGTGAGGTACATTACTCCAGGACTGCGTTTCTGTGGTCTTATGTGCTGAAATCTAAGGCAACACTGCCCCCTCTCGATGTGTCTTTCCTGATGCAGCTGATGCTGCAACATCTGGGTCATTCATTTTCTGCTGTACCTTTAGTATTCTGCATTCTCTGTAAGGCTTTCAGAATGTAAAGTCATTTTGACGACAATGTAATGTTTTAAAAAGTCAGAAGAAAAATAGGGAGTATTGCAGGTTTTCTTTCATAGTTATGTAATTGTGAGATTGCAATAGACATAGTCAAGTCAACTAGTTTATATATTAGGACATGTATGATGGATGCATGAAATGTGCTGGATAATAGGCATTAACCAAACATAAATATTAATATAATATAATAATTAATATCAAAATACACATGTATAAATATTTAGATCTTGTTGCATAATCCAAAATACATAAATTGACCATTTACCGTACAATCATACTCATTTTGACTCTAGAAAACCTGCCATTTTTCTTTATAGGTCTGCTTTTTTTATGCATAGCATCCAAAATTGCAATTGGCCATTGTTAAAACTATAGCCGTGAAAGTATTTAAAATTCAACCCATTGGTGTAATTGTGATATGAGGAAATTTTGTATTAAGACGTATACAATGTATTGCATAATAGAAATGAAACAAATATACATAAAATGCAATATCAAATTCTATGTGCATTAAAGTGTTAGATCTTGTAACATACTCTAAACACATGGCCTATATTATTGTGTCGAAGAAGTGCAGTTCTGATAGACAGAGATATAATATCAAAACTACATGTGCCTTCGCTTTTTGACAGTAAATATATCTGTCGCTCAATGACAAAAAGGTCTTGGGAACAGCAAATAGAGATTCCCTCAACCTAATCCTTAAATCAAAGGTAATCTGAATCAATCAAAATGTGACACACACATATACACACACACACACACACACACAGTGGCGTGCTCAGACCTCCAGAGGGGCAGGGCAAAATTACCTTACGAGGGCACAAGCGCGGACCGGGGGGGTGGGGGTGTTGGGTGTTCCTAAGTAGGGGTGGGCGACGGCAAAAATATATATTTAAAAAATTAGAAATATCACGATTCATGATTTTATCACGATTCTTTGTCATGTTGGTTTTTCTATTTTGCAAGCTGTTTGAGCATTTCAGCCAAACTAATTTCCCTATTATAAAGACAAAGCCTTTCAAGGTAACAAAATATGGCAGATATTTAGGCCAAAGTGGACAAAGATAAAAATCTTTGTCATCATTTTATCTTTGTTATTATAAAATTAGAACAAAGATACACATTACAAATACACTTCATATACAAATAAGATAAACAGTGTTTTATTTTTCAGGTAGGCTACAATAGGTGTATTTAGCAGGAGCATTCAAAAAATGTAATGAACAAATATAAAAATAAATCACTGTATACATCGATTCCTACTAAAAGTTTTTCAGTCAAGAGTACTGAGTTTTCTAGTAGTGTTTGGTGTTTTATTAACATTTTTTTCCAAGGATAATTCACCCAAAAAATAAAAGAGGGCTAGTGTTTTATTTTTATACCATCGTTTACTCACTCAAAGTTGTTTTAAACCTGAATGAGTTTCCTTCTTCTGCTAAACAAACGCTATTTTGAAGAAGGTGGAAAACCTTCCATAGTATTTTTTCCCCCCTACTATAAAAGTCAATGTGGACCAGCAACTGTGTGGTTACCCAGATTCTTCAAAATATCTTCTTTTGTGTTCAGCACAAGAAATAAATTAATATAGGTTTGGGACAACATGTGAGTGAATAAATAATGACAGAAATTAAATTTTAGGGTGAACTATCCCTTTAATTACAGTCGGCAGCATGTAGGCTACTGTCCCTTTAAAGTGGAAGTGAAGCAGTCAGTTAAGTTTACATTATTTAGTAAAGTGATTTCCACTTTAATAAAAAAATATATATAACAAACATGATTAATGTAACCATTTTAAAGAAAAAAAAGGTTGTTTTGTTATAGCTTTTGGAGCAAGGGCACCGCTATCTTGCAGTACCACCGCGTGTGACGTCACGGGGTTGGTTCACTCCGATGGCCAGTGAAGTAATAGAAGCATTTCTTTACATTTTGAACACACAAATGTTATTTTAACACACAAATAATTTGGTTTTCACCATCATTTGGATGAATATTCAACACCAAACTGTCTATATGCTAAGTTTTGATCGTGGTATCCCAAACATTGTTTCTATTACACGAGGCGCAACGTGATGTAAACAAACAACACTTCATGCAATATCATTCATGTCACAATTTATTATGTCAGACCATTAAGACATATGCATTACATTGACTGGTTCACCAGTTGCATGTATCATATTTTATTTGTTACAATTAGCTTTCCTGCTGTTAACGGGACGTAGTGTTTAACTAATCACCTAACGTTATCTGAACAATCGGACCAGTGCTGCTTCCTCAATAAAGTTTATCATTTTCACGTGTATTAAGCCTTGTCAGTTTAAATATTAAAGTGTTTAAGCCATTCAAGCGTGAGACAGCACAGAATAGATTTCAGTGCGGTATTTACACGCTGTGATAGACCATTCCTGAAAGAGATTTAAATGCGGTACTCAGGTGTTGTGATAGTTCATTTCTGTTCGCGCCGGCGGTGCTGCACACACACACACACACAAAGCCACAGCTCGGCTCGGACAGCACGTGAGTAGCCTACCAAATTGAGCTTTCTGTCGAGACTTCATCAGCAAATGCACACAAAACACGTCGCAATGACAGTCTTGAGGAGTATCCACGTAAACGAGTATTGTTTCCGATCCGCACTTTACCGGTGCAATTTCTTCAACCCCTAATACTGCTCGGTCCCATCACCGTATCGGCTCAAATGCATAGGCAATTGCACTTATTATGGACTTAACAGTGCTTTCAATGTAATCTTCCTCTATTTCAAAACAAGCGTGTGTTCAAAATGTAAAGAAATGCTTCTATTACTTCACTGGCCATCGGAGTGAACCGACCCCGTGACGTCACAAGAGGTGGTACTGCAAGATGGCGGCGCCCTTGCTGTAAAAGCTATAACAAAATGTCCTTTTTTCTTTAAAATGGTTACATTAATCATGTTTGTTATATACTTTTTAATCAAAGTGGAAATCACTTTACTAAATAATGTTAACTTAACTGACTGCTTCATTTCCACTTTAAGACCTGCACCCATCTAATATACGAGCACGCATCTGTTTCCCTCAGTTGTTTACTTTAATTTTAGACATTTAAACTGAGTCTATACATAAACCTTGTGTGTTTTGACAGTATTTGCACAATACATAACTTAGTTCAGTAATCAGGCACTGTTTGATGGGCTTTTTCGTTTTCGGTCTCTTTCGTTTTCGTGCGCACGCATTGGGTGTGCTCAGAAAAAGTGCTCGTCAAAACAGCACATGAATGAAACGTTTAACCAGTAAGGCTTTAAAGCAGATACAAAAAATTTACTTTTGTGATTGTGAATAAGTGCAGTGTCCAGTGAGAGTAACTCTACCGCTGAGTTAACACTAAATGTATGTGGTGTTGTACAGTATATTGATACGGCGGCGCCAGAAATGCAGCTGATTGAATGTGCGCTGATACGATATTTCTTCAAAAGCAGATTGTCGAGACATTTTTATCGTCCACGATCAAAAATCATCATATCGCACACCCCTAACTGAGCAGAATATCGCGGAACGGGGGGCACGCAGACCTGGGGGGACCGCAATGCACTTTGTAGCTTCTAGACCTCAAAGGAGCAGGGGCCGAAATTGATGATATTCCATTTGTTTTCTTCTCACAAGTAAGTTTATGCAGTAGTAATTGAGCCTGAACCACGTCACATACATATTTAATGTTCATGACATGATGTTCTAGTGTTTTTACAAATGTTAACATTTAGTTTTTGGGGACTGAAAATGGTATATTTTTATTTAGAAAGGTATATATATATTATATTACTATGTATGAATATATATATATATACTATATATATACATATATATATATATATATATATGATTTGAATAGCATTAATCGTGTAGTGTTAAAATGGGTCTGTGGCGACATTCTGCAAAATGAATGAAGGAGTGAGCAAATGTAAGACTAGATATTAGCTGAGGCAGCCGCTCGTGGAATTTATCTTGCCTTCGATAAGGCTTTGAGATTTTATTGATATTTATTTTATATTGAATCATGACTATGTTTCACAGGACTCATCCTTCACAATGAAATTTGTCCGGGGCGTGAGCAACCGAGCAAGATTTATACACAAAAAACATAAAATAAAATAAAAATAAAAATAAATAAAACTAATATTGCAGTGGTTAGGTGGTTGGATGCAAAACTTAAAATGAATAGTTAACAAAATTTCCCACGAGGTACAATTATTTTGCGCGCATAATAACATAGTGTTGTGCAGGGAATTACACAAAAATATGTCTTTATTCATCAATAATCTGCCCCTGGAATCATAATTTGTGCGAAAAGGAGTAAAAGTTGTTAGTGTTTTACTGCCACAAATGTTCATTTCTGCTGAAAACATAGTGAATTGTATGTATCGTTTTGCAAAGTATGTTACAACAGTTTCTACACTAGTTTTATAGGCCCAGCTGTTTTCCTTATAATATGCTTTATTTATGTGCCATAAGGCATGATTTGGCCTATCAAAATCAAGCTTTTCAGGACCATAAAGAGTTAACGGGTGGTAAACTGTAATATGTGTGCATATTAAAGTTGGCATTCACAGGGCTGAAAGGTAATTTTGATTTTGGACAAATTATTCTTACACTGGATTCACTGCAGCTTAGTCAAGCTCACTGTGATAGTGTAATTGGGGGAAGCTAATTGAATTTAGGGAGCACTTTAGGACAAAGCCCAGGGGATATTACCATGGCAACCTCGCACAGAACCTCCTTTGTTCCACCTATAATGCAGCGTTCCGGGTGTTAATAAGATCTTTATCCCAGGAGACGCGGCTTGTATCTCTTTCTCTGTTTCTCTCTGTTTATCCTGGTCTCTTTTACTCCTCTACACAAGCAGAAGGAGAATTCAAAAGTAAAACATAAAACTTCTGGGTCATTTCCAAAAAATTAACCTGAAAAACCTTATGCAATGAGAATGTAGTATCTTTAAATCTTTGTTCTGATACAACATGGAGGCTGGAGGTGAAATTCACCCTCCAGTGCTTCAGTACATATCCTAATAGTAATGTTCTTTTACTGAGTCTGTTTGCTATTTGTTATTTCTGTAACCTTTACGTAATGTTAACATTCAATTATTGGATTTTCTATTAGCAATATTAGACCAAGGTGACATCGAAAAGAAAAAGAAGAGCCAAAAGAAAGCAATTTAAGAGGTGGTGCGTTTTTGTGAAAGGTTATTAGAATCACATGCACGTGTGTAAAGTTCCTGTTAATGTATTCGATTCATAATGTTAAACGTAAAATTACAACTTTGCGCCACATATCAGTAAATGTGAAAGCTAATTTCTTTGTCTAGGTGATGCTAGCCTTGAAATCTTTGCAAACAGTGCCAAATACTTTAACTTGCAGTGGCCAGCTCTCACCAGGGCAGCGGTGAATATGACTCCACCACCACAGAAGGCGAAGGGAGGCTTTGCTGACCCTGCAGATGGGAACACTCATTGGCTGAATATTTCATAGTGACATCCACATAATTAAGGTCAGTCATTTTTCCACTGTTCCTGACCACAAGCCACTATTTTTACCCTTTCTCCCTCCATTTTCATCTTTACATTAATACTGTGCCCATTTTCCTCCATTATAGTATTAGATCCATTTCATTATTAACAGTAAAAACCTATGTGGGTCACATAATGGACATTGTGCTCAGTTAAAGGAACAGTTGCTGCACTGAAACTTGTGAGTTTCCTAAGGACATTCTCTGATTCTACCATTCAAAATGATACTTTGATAAATTTTCCTAGCATAGTTAACTAAGTCCTTGGATTTGGATGATTTTAGTCCAGAATAAATCAGTTCAGTTCTATTTGATATTTACATATCAAATATGTTTAGGACATATGGGGCACCATTTACTTAACGTTAATAACAAACAACCATTACTTTAATGTTATATTATAATGATATTAAATTGATACTTGTTACAAGTTGTGAGTGAAACCAGGCAGATTTGCACTGCACCATATACACAGAACATGTCGAAGGCCAGTACAAAACACATAATGAGGAGCAGAGGAACCTTGAGGCACAGATTGGTACTGAAACAACCATGAGTTTTGCTTCACTGTATAGCTGTGCACACTGTTCTCTAACCTTGTATTTTTTTTCTTCTTCTTAAAAGTTTTAATTCAGCATGAACCACTTCACATAACTATTTCATGTATCAGACATGATGTCTTTGTGTTTTTGCATCTAATTAACCTTTATTTTTGGATGAGTGAATATTTAGTTTTTAGTTTTTTTTAATTATTAAAATTTATTTTTTAAAGATTTGAACAGCATTACATTAAAAGAGTGTAAAACATGCCTATGGTGACAATTCTGTAAAATATCATGCTGCTTTTTTCACATTACTTTAATTCTCCAAAACAGGTGACAGATTAATCTTACTACATTTTAATACATTGGTTGTTTTACGTAACACAGCAATTTGGAAAGTGAAATGTCTGGTAAATGACTTTAAAAATGTATAATGCTCTATATTGTTAATATCATCAAACCCAATTGATAGTCAACAAAAAGCAACTGTGAGGTAAAAAAAAAAAAAAAAAACCTTGCTGAAGCATGCAGTACCATTTCTATTTGTTTCTAAAGTCTTTGAGCTCTTTTATCATGACTTTTGTTTCACGGGACTTGAACCCGAATGCTTCATATCACAAGTGTTATGCTGTACCGGGTGTATCATTGAGCACGTTTACTATGCCAAAAAAGCTAGATGTGGGACTGATTATGTGATGCTAATATCAAAATGCATTAGTTTACAAAGCATCCACTATGGCAAAAGTGTTGAGTTCATAGCATAGCATTGTGCAAGGAAGCATATGAAAGTCTTTATTAATAGCTAATCTATCCCTGTAATCATATTTTTTTGTAAAAAAAATAAAATAATTAGTTGTGTTTTATAGTTCATTTAGTTGGAAACTACAGTGAGTTTTTGGAGTTTCACACAAATGTAGGTAGAATTTTTTTTTCTAATAAGATTACGTTGCATCATTTTTCTTTAAACAAGGGTTTTAATTATGTGAGGATTTGGCTTTTCAAACATAAGCTTTCCAGGATTTTAAAGAGTTAACTGGTGGTAAACTTTAATATATTGTATGTGTGTATAGTAGATGTCTCTCGACTAATGATATTCCCTTGTGTTGCTATTAAAGGGATAGTTCACCCAAAAATGAAAATTCTGTCATCATTTACTCACCCTCATGTCGTTCCAAACCTGTATGAGTTGCTTTCTTATGTTGAACATAAAAAGCAGATATTTGAAAGATTGCTGGTAAATCAAAATTGGTGGTTGCTTGACTCCATATTTTTTTTTTTTCCTACTATGGAAGTCAATTGCAACCACCAACTGTTTGATTCAATGAGTTAATGATGACATAAGTTTTGGGTGAACTATCCCTTTAACTCTTTCTTTCCTGGCCAGCGTTTTTTTTATTTAAGTTGCCAACCACTTACCAGCATTTGATCATTTTCAGATCGTTTTTATGGCCCCTAGAATATTTTATTGTATGAAAATCTGTACATGCAATGTCAAAAGAATGAACAGAGCATCTGCTTTTAAACAAAACAAACCGTTATATTCTAGCTTCATGTATTTTTTTAATCACCACTTAAATGTGGGCAAGTTTCAAAATAACGCTACATTTTGAACGTAAGTTTTATAAAAGCAACATTTTGAACAGAATCACAGTTTTGTCAAAGACTATGGGATTCAGATCGATGATCTTCCATCAGCATTTAAACCTCTTGATGGCTTCACATTTGATTACACGCTGTTTAATGTTGGCATTATTTTACATTTGCATATTTTTACATATGTGGTCATATGTTTCTGCTTCTTCTTTGACGTGTTTTGCTCCAGACATTCAGTACAATATACAAAATATGTGAAATAGTGGCCCCTACCATATAACAGTGGAAACACAGAAAGGTGAATATGAACTCCAGTCAAGACAAGCTATGTTTAGAAAGAATAAACTGGAGAAGATTTCAGCACCAAATACATCCAGTTATTACATAATCCTCATAGACCAGTTCGACCAGGCAGTTGTAAGGTGTTTAACACCCGGCACAAAGTTTTGCAGAAATTTACACTGGTGACGTTTCGAATCATCAACAAACTCCAACACACTTTTTTTTTTTTGGCCAGATTTAGTTCAAATTGACATCACACAAGTTTGTCCCTCAGATTATTTGAAGTACATCAGAGCCTTAAAGTTGATTTTATGGGGACTGTAATTAGCTACTTCACATTAAATGAACTTCAACAATAAAAGTAATTTCACATTAAATGGAACCCAACTACCAGTGGTAATAAAAGCAAATGTGGTTTGAATAGAATGAATAAATTCAGTAACTAAAGTACACTTGTTTCGATAACACCAAACAACATTATGAAGCACTACAAACTTTACTTACTGAAGGTAAGTAGAACATAATGAAGCAGTAATAACATTCAATATAGTAAACACACATGGGCCCACAAACACATATAAACTATATGGGGACTTTACATAGACTTTTATTGTTTTATACAGCTAGTTATAAATACTGTAACCTAACCCACATTCTAACAGTTTATTTCTTTATTTCTTTATTTATTCTTGTTTATTTATTTTTATTTCTTTATTTATTAAGTTATTTCTTTCTTTCTTTATTTATTTCTAATTATTTTACAAAATAAAATGAGGATGCCGTGTGGCAAATCGCTTGTGCATCAATAGATGTTCAAACAAGTGGTTTCAACTCTGGACTCACGAAAAAATCAAAGCTGTCACAAATCCGGCTCATGGACTTCGGTCCAAATACCAAAAAGGTCGCTCTTCCATTTTAATGACTCTCTCACTTACCAGACTTTCACATGTCAAACCGGGACTCCATTGCCAGCCAGCCATTCACTAATCACACGTCCACTGAAAAACCAATCACACACACTAAATAACACCCACTCAGATCCTGTTCAAACTGCAGAGTATTGTTTAAGCATTTATGCTGTTTAGCTTAGCTACTTCACGGAGCCAATTCCCCATCATTGTTTGAGTTTTCCATAGTATAGTCATAGTAATAGTCTTGCCTTGCCTGTTTTCTCGTGTTCTGATTCTTGCCTGTGCATCCTGGATTACCCCTCTCATCTCGCCCAGTTCAGATACTGATTACCCATCGCCTGGACCATCGCCTGTGTTTGGATTAACCATTTGGATTACCCTGTTTGGACATTGTTCGCCAGAGATCGACCACGCCCGTTTACTGGACTATTCTTGTGTCTTGCCCCCAATATACCTGTTGCCATTGTCTGACCATCGCCTGTTTATGACCACGTCTCTTTAATAAAAGCTTGCAGATGGATCCACACGTCTCTTGTCTCGTCAGCCCCGTTACAGAATACTCGGCCACACAAGGATCCAGCAGCTTTTCGAATGGAAATGGACAATGGCTAGGTATGGACACTACAAGATTACTAGTAACCCTTAAACAAGGCACACAATAACTGGACCGCTATATTCGAGAGATTTTAACCATCGCTCACTATTCAAAGTTACCAGACATTATTTTGCTAGTTTTTCTGTTATGGAATCAATCAACCTCTTTAGTCTAAGCTTAGATGCGAGGGTCCGCATTCATAACTCTGTCAGTTTAGGGACTATGCCTTGTTGTGTGTTGGCTCTTCATTCACTGTGGGTGTCGCGGAGGAACGCAACCCCGCACTCACTCATGTAATGGCGGCCGCACTAGAGCACGCTCACAAAATGGTGGCGACAGCGGAGCCTGATCTCAAAATGGCGGACACAACAGCGCCCCGTTATGTCACAGCTGCCAATCCTGAATCAAGTCAAGTCACAACTGATCGCCATGAATCAAATCAAGTCACAGCTGATCTTCCTGAATCAAGTCACAGTTGATCTTCATGAGTAGTCACAGTTGATCTTCATGAGTCAAGTCACAGCTGATCTTCCTGAATCAAGTCAAGTCACAGTTGATCATCACGAGTCAAATCAAGTCACAGCTGATCTTCATGAATCAAGTCAAGTTACAGTTGATCGTCATGATAAAAAAAAAATCGCTGATTTACTTAAAAAAAAAAAAAAAAAAAGTATGATTTTTTTTTGCATAATTTTATATAGATCAAACAAGACCAGTCTTTGTACAGACTACTTAATTTTTCTGTCTGTTGAAAGAAAATGTGCACAAAGTACACTTAATTTGTATGTATTTAGTCAGCTTTGTGTGTGTGTGTTGTGTGTGTGTGTGGGTCTACAAAAACATTAAGACGTTCTAAATGTGTATTTTTGGTTTTCTAAATTTCAAGTGGGATCTACTTTGTTTTCCAAATTTGTTAGTGTATTTTTAAGTTACATGTACTCACATTTTCTAATTAGCAAGTATTTCTACTGAAAGTATAAATGCAATTAATTTATTTACAACTATTTACTATTTCCCCACTGGTACTTTTCAATGGAATGCCAGTAGAATATATACTCCTCAAATATGGAAATCTAGTTATTACATCATATAAAGTTGACATTTTTGCCATTTGATAGTAAAAAAACTGCACAGAATATTTTCTATAAAATTGTGTTTTTCAGTTCTTAACAGTACCATACTCAAAACTTTAAAACAAGAAGCATACAAACATGATCCCAATGTGGAAATTAAGCAGATCTTATAAAGCAAAATTGTATTTTCTTTGGGTTTCTATTGAAATAAATTCACATTGTGCAAAATATTTTCCATGAGTCACGTTTCTCACTTCTTAACAGTCATCTTTCCTTCAAATGCACCTTGAACATTAACAGACTCACAAACATGGTTCGAATTCAGTTTCTTTGGATAGCTTAGTTCCAAGGCATAAACAAGGCCCATTAGGTAGGTGCAAGCATGTGCTACATTCGGAATAGCAAAAAGGACCTGTGCTCCATCGATGGCTATTTCAGTTTGCTTCTCGAGACCTCCATCCCTGGCTTTGCTGACCACAAGGATGGAGTACAAATGAAGTGAGGTCCTCTTGGATGGCTGCAACACTGTTGTCATTATAAACCTGTTAAATATACCAGAGATAATTAAACCTACTTTTTTTTATTTTGCTAATGTGAAGAAGGTATATAGCTCTTTGCTCTCCCTCTGAACAGAAATATGGGCGGGATAACGTGGTTGCTGTGGTAGTTTGATCTATATGTACAATTTGTTCTCAAAAGTCACTCGAAGAATGTGCTGTGTGTTGTCCGAATCTGGGTGGGATTACGTGGTTGCTGTGTTAGTTTTGATTGGTGTTGTGATTTAAGCCAAGAAACTTGTGTACGCATCAGAAATAACTATCTTGTGTGGCTTGAAAAATATTTCTGTCATGACAACAGAGGGTTTGGCATGGTAATGTACATGACAATGTTAATGTATTTGGTCTTGGCAGACTAGATCTACTACAATGCTGCTGTGGCAGAGCAAGTACTGAGACTTGCTACTGCCAATACATTCACAACATGCTGCTGTGAGCATGTAAATATTGCTGCTGCAAATATAACATCCATGAAATAACCCCCATTTATCATACATGAATCACCTCGTAGCAGATATATACAGGTGGAGCTGGTGTGAAGGTGGAGGGTTTCTGAAGCACGCTGCACTGCTACAGCAAGCACAAGCCAAGTATTTGAATGTTGAGCAGAAAGCTCATTGGCTGCTGATACAGAAATGAACCAATCAGCTGCGCCATTTGATGATGTCATTATCATTATAATGATATAATAATGATAATATTATTTATCAAATTTTCTTCTCTCCACAACCACTGCAGGTGGTTGACCTGCTGATCAGACAGCAGAGTGTCTTCAGTCGGAGGCTCCTCCAACTCCGCTGTAATAAGAACCGATACAGAAAGTCACTCTATTCCTACCAGCCATTCCTAATAATTATATATAATGACTCTCCTCTGCAAGGGGAGAGGACTTATATCTGACTGACACATTGTGATTTGCACTCCTTATCCAACTACCCTGTATACTTCTGTACATTGTTATACAGAAGGTTATTTTTTTGTTTGTTTTTTTGTATATATGTACATATGTGTAATCCTAGGGCAAATGTGCATCATCAATTACCGTCCACTAAAAGTGTTGTTTTGTAAAGTAAAATTTGAAGTATTTTTATAAAAACAAACAAGCAAACAACAAAAAAAAGTATTCTTGGGACCTTATGTGAATTATTTTATCAAATTAGTTTGTGGAATAGAATAGCTCATGGCAACATGTGCATTAGAGCTACAATTAGCATCAAGCTACATAACACAATTCAAAAGATTAATATTACGCTTTTACTCAATTCACTTTAAACCACCATAGACTGTTTGTATTAACTTCCGATCACGATCTAGTGTGGATTTTAGTCATGTTGTTGAAATATATGCTTAGCAGTTATATAATAAACATCCATTATTGATATGAAAATAGCTCCAATTGAATGAAAATCACACACAAACCATGCTATCATAATCGTGTGCTTATTACCTCCTTGTTTCACATGTAGAAATATTTGGTTTGTTTTTTGCGGAGCTCAAGTGTACAGGACAGCGTCATCCAGAAGCACCTACAAGTGTAGCCATAGTTTAGTCCACATACAACAACGTTATCTTCAAATTACACATAAATAAAGCCTCTTTCATACAACAATACGAAAACTGTAAAGACAACCAATTATAACATCACTTTGCTAACTTTATTCTTGCCTTGTCTGCGTGCTTCTCTTCGTCTGGATTGTGCAGGGTTTCCAAACCAAAAATGCAAAGGGAATTATTATTTTGTACTGAGTAAATAAAACAAGGTTATTGTTTGCTATGTGTGTGTACCTAAGAATATTGGCTGGGATTACGTAGATACATTTTGTAAAGGAAAAAAATGCACAATGTCTCGTATTTTGAACGAATGCAGAATAATTCACAACTAGATATATTCATGTAAAGATACAAATTTAACATTTTCATGTTAATATAACAGATTTAATTACGTAACATTTACATCCACTCCGATTAATTTTTTTCAGTGTGCAAGAGCCTCGTCACGCTCCAGTAGTTGATCTGCCAGAGCCTTGTCACGTCTCAGCTGATCTTCTAGTCTCTCCACGTCTCAGCTGTTCGTCCCGAGTCACATCACATCACAGCTGTTCATCCAGAGTCACGTCACATCACAGCTGTTCATCCAGAGTCATGACACATCACAACTGATCATCCAGAGTCACGTCACATCACAGCTGTTCACCCAGAGCCACATCACATCACAGCTGATCATCCAGAGTCTTGTCACATCACAGCTGATCTTCCAGAGTCTTGTCACATCCTGTCTGTTGCACCCAGATCGTCACGGTCAGTCCTTCAATATCCCAGTCTGGTATCCAGTGTGAGGGATACACCACTGGTGTCTGCACGCACAGCTGGTATCCCCAAACTAAATCACTCTAGTCCTCCCACTCATAAACTAATTCCCCTGTCTGCAGCACTTCCCATGTGGGGAGTTGCTTTATGGTGTATCTGGGCCGCATACTCCACCACCGATTTGCTAGAGGTGGGCGGCATTATGCTGCAGAAATCCTTCCGAGGTACGTGAATTGCCGCTGTGCTCCCGAGGCCATGGTGTCGCTGCAGTATCTTCAGAGGTGACGGACGCAGGCTGCCGAACCTTCCGAGCGGCGATACTTGCCTCAGTTCCTTGCGTGGTGGTGGCGCCCAGTGACGACCTCCGTGAACTGCCTGTTCCAGCCGAGGAGGCCAATAATGAACTCTCGTCCTGCCCTGACACTGTCAAAGAGACCATTACTGGAACTAATCAGTGTTCCTAATGTACTGCTCTAGAAACCTCCAGAAGGGTGGACGGGAGGCAATCGCTGCCCATAAAACCTACCAGAGGTGCAGGTGTTTCCGACTTATTCAGCTCCATTCGTCCTGTTCCGGCTACGGGGTCATTTAGGAAACATCTATTGCAGGGCCTGCTCACGGCTTGGCGGAGTCTGTGAAATCTCTGCCTTGCCTGTCACGGCTATGGGGGCCACCTGTGAACTCTCTGCCTGTCCTATTACGGCTATGGAGGCCATTTATGAACTTTCGTCCTGCTCTGATCCAGCGGAGGAGACCATTTATGAACTCATGTCCTGCTCAGGGTCGGCCAAAGAGGCCATCTTAGATCTCCCAACCATGCCTGTAACAACCACAGAGACAGTATATGGACTTTATTTTTGCCCCGATTCAGCCAAAGGATTTCCATTGGAGCTCTCAGCCAGCCTGTTATGACCGAGGCCTTAAATGTACCTTTTTCCTGCCCTGTTAGCCCTGTCATGGCCACAGGGGCCGTTAACAAACCTTTTGTCTTATCTTTTGAATTATCTGTCTGTCCAGTCTCAACTAATGAGTGTAGGATATCAGACCGAATCAGACAATCTAAGATTTGGTCAGAACCGAGTTGAGGCACGAGGATTCACAAAAANAAGCCTTTCCTGCCAACGAAAGAATACCTCCCATCCAAGAAGACCTTGGAGCTGCACATGGGATGACCATCAAAGACCTCAACCAGCTGTCTAAAAACATCAGCAGTTTCAACCCAAACTCCGCAGAGGGCCACGACATCCAAGCCTACCTGCAAGATATCGAATTTTATCTGGAAATGAGACCTCATGTGACTGACAGAGACAGGTTATACCTCCTTAGAGCCAAATCAAGTCCTGAGGTACGAAACTTCCTATATCGACAGCCCAGTCAAACAAAGTCAAACTACCAGCTACTTCGTGAGGTCCTGATTAAAAAGTTTACAGACCCTGAGTCTGAACATAGACTGTTAACTGCCTTGGAGATCAAACAAGGTCAACAAGAGGTTCCACAAGCTTACTACAACCGACTCCGACAAGCCTACTTTGGTGCACACAACGAACCTGACCTCGAAGAGGATGTGAACTTCAAAAGCCTCTTCCTAAGAAACCTGCACCTGGAGTCAGCCACCATCTAGGCGTCATGGCCTGTCCGCGCTCCATGACCATCCAACAGACCTAACACAGAAGGCCTACAACAAGCAGAAGATGGCCTCAAAGAAAGGTAACAAAACATCCACACTCTTGAACGCTGTAACCAAAGACTCAAGCCTTGCACTGGACGCCACCCAGTGGCATCACGACACCAGAGTCTTCCATCAAGAGCACAGAGAACGTGACCCCCATGTCCACGACAGCTTTCAGCCCAGCCGCTGCAAAATTCCATGGGAACAGCCACGCTCCTCAAGAAACTCAAAAGATAGGAACAACTGGAAACCTAACCAGACATCCAAAGGTAATCGCCTGACTCATCCAAGAGCAACTCGCGTGAGTAAGCGACAACAAAACCCACCCCAGCACCACTCAGACATGCACAGTGCTGAGTATACAGAAGAGCAAGACAGCTTATCCTCAGACGACATGGAACAAGACATGAGACAAATGAAAGAGTTCCTTCAAAGAAAGCTGAACATGGATGACCACAAAGTAGAGTCATGCTCGCTGTGACCAGCGACAGAACGGAAGGCCGGTTATCACCTGGTACACCACATCAGAGATGACAAGCACCTGTTCAACAACCACCCAGAACGAGCAAGTCTCTCACGGCCAACTGTTGATGAAACTCTGAGGTACCAAAGAACATCACCTCAGTCACCCATCACTCAATAACAAACTGTCAAATCAACTCCAAGAAACACATTCCTGTCTGTGCAACAACAACCACCCAAGCACAGAAGGTCAGAAAAGTCTGCCACAACCAGAAGGCATCAAAAGGGAAATGCAACATAGGAGACAAAGTTTACACCCCAGCTTCACACAGCCATGCCAAACTACCTCCGACTGTCTGCTAAAAAACTTCCTGCCTTGCTGGACTGACCCCCATTAGATCATGGACACGCCCTCATCCAAGCCAAGGATGCAGAGAGCCCGTCTCCACTGACATACAAGAAAAGGGGGGAGACAACACAGACTGAAAAAGATCTGACCACACATACACTACACCAATAACACACACAACATTACCTACACCCAAAGGTAACCACATCTACTGATAACACACTCAACAAACATTTTCTTCCCACAAGTATAATACCCAAATTTTAGCGTAACAAAGTTACACATGCTCACCATGAAGAAACATGCAGCCACCCTCACAATAGGTAGAACACCTGACACCAAGTTAAGGTACATTACACACTAGCTGCACATGACATCCTAACTCAACAGTAGTTGTAAGCCATGCTATTAAAATCCACAGCAGCTTTGTTTTGTTCTTCTTTTACCTATCATTTTCCTTCCCCTCTTTCCTTAGTAGGTAAAACACCTAGACACCCTGCAAGGGTCAAACGTCTGATATTAGGATTGACTCACCCCACCTAATATCCGCCAGTAATTCTAAACCGAATGGAAGCCAGAGAGCTCCATGCACAATAGGTCAATTCATTTCATTGCAAATTATGTTACTAGAAAATTAACAGTAAACGTTTTAAATTAAGACAACCTAAAAGAACCAAACAAAGTTAACCACAAAATTTGATTGACGAATCAACATACGGAACCAAATTAGAACAATTTCCAAATTGAACTAAAACATATTTCAATTTACTAAACTATTTTTACTAATTGAACTTTACCACCTGTACCTAAATAACCTGTGGCCTGCACCAGTACAGTAACTGTCATGGAGGTGTCTTGTTGTTTGCTGTGGTTGTCTACTTCTTCTGCCTTTGTTTCTCCAGCGCCCGCCGATGTCTTCAACTCAACACATCACCGATCGAAGGGGGGTATGTAGGATATCAGACCGAATCAAGGACAATATAAGATTTGGTCAAAACCGAGTTGAGGCACGATGAGTCACAAAAATTCCACAGAGGCCCCTGACAACAGGATGTCATAAATCAGGCATTAGCCCTTCTGAAGCAAGCCTAAACCTAAATCCCTGTCACAGAACAGTTTTCAACATTAACACAAAAGAACACATTGACAAGTCCAAGGAGATTGTCAATTTTGGGGCAAGTTATCAAGAATAATGGTCAAAAGAGATGCACAGCGTGACCGCCACATGGAAACATGTGACAGTGATCAAAAGCTTCGGATTGACTTTTCCCTCCACCTCACGACAAAGAACAGACCCCCCACGTCGGAAATCTACAGAAACGTAGCTGACGTCCACAGAATGCCAAAGAAACTTTATTTCCATGTAAATATGCATCTAAATGACAATAAAAGGACTCGAGCAACTAACCATTACTATATATCTAACCCCATATCATGTATCTAACCCACATGTTTAACCATCATGCCTTAATCATTTATTGTGAATGTATTTTGAATAACTATTGAATAGTTTAAGAATTGCTATTGATGTTTAGTATGTGTGTGTTTGAGAATTCATGCTTGAAAAGTTTCTTCCAATCAATTCTTTGTCAAATGTATCATATTCTTATTATAGAAATCATGTCCAAATGTATACTCTGACAGAGCGGGAAAAACGCGGACCATGTTACTAATAAGAGAACATTTGATTTATGAATGGGGAGGAGGAATATACAACACCCCGAGCAAACACAACATCTAATTGGTCGAAACACCATTTGGGGTGTGTTAAACAGCCTTGTTTAAATACTCAGGACACCATCAAACTTTCTCTTCTCTCTACGCTCTTCTCTCTTGGTTCTCTTCTTCAACCCCCCTTCTTTGCTCTTACTCTCCTCTTTTTAGTCATAGCTCTGAGCTATGCTTTTTAATCATGCTTCTTTAATCTTTCAGCGTGCTCTAGCTTACACGCCAGCTCCTCCAAAACCACGAGGAGAAACACCACCTAGTCTCATCAAACTTTACATCTATTTCTATTTCTTTAGTTTAGTTTATTTTCCGTTGAGAGTTTCGTGTTCTGAGTTAAGCCTAACGCCGCATCTCCGAAGAGTGCTGTCTAACCTTCAACTGCAGACCACAGCTCCGCGTCGCCAGCCAACGCCCAATCACTGGCTTCCCAAGACTGAACATCAAGCCAATCAGAAAAGCGGGAAAACCCCTTTCGGCAACCAGACAAGGAAAGGAACCCCGCACACAGGAACGCAAGTACCTCCAGATTCTAACTGAACTGGTGCAGTTAATCTAAATTTTAACCGCATTGAGGAACTCAGTGCGAGGGTTAAGTAAGTGATTGATGGTTGTTCAGATCTACGAAATTGCACATATTGCTGTAAACTTGGGATTTCACATTTTCATTCTCTTTAATTATTTCCTCTCTCTCTCTTTCTGAAAACTTGTGTGAATGCGTGTGTTTATGTGTTAGATTAGTTTATACAGTATGTCTTAGATTGATCCAATAAAGCCTTATTTATATTGAAAAAAGAAGTATCTCGTGTTTTGTGCTCACAAATTAATGTCTTAAACTGCCGATCTTGATACTATGCTAATTAATAGTGTTTTCACTATATTTTGGATATAGATATCCATTGCAGAATTGCTGTCACACGGCTCGTTCGCTGAATCGCTGGCCGTCTCAGTGATCAACCATAAAACAGTGATTCTGTCCTAATTCCATTACATATTATTGGTGGAGTTCCCTTTAAAAATCTTAAATGATTCCCTTTGAGCAAAATTGACCTGTGCCTTACATGAGCCTGAGAGTGAATTGTCAGCCTGTCCAGTTTCAGCCAGTGAGCTTGTTTATGAACTATCTGCCTGTTCAGTTGTCACCAGGGAAACTATAGATTAACTTTTTGCCTTCCCTGCCTCAGTCTTTGATGCCATAATGGATGCCAACACTGTCTGTCTTTTGTGTCTCAGTTTTCCCTAGGCCCCAGACTCTGCCATGGGTCCCGGCTCCATCTGCTCCCAAGGGTGTCTTTCTGTACGTCTGCTATGCCTGGTGGTCTTAGGCTCTGCGGCTGTGTGGTGGAGGTTTCTGGTTATATACTGAGGGGGTCTTGCCTGTGGTATGTTTCATCCCGGTTAGTGTGGTCTCTGTCTGCTCGGTCACGAATCCGTCAGGACTTCCGTCCATTACCACCAAAGGGTGCGTCCATTTAATGACTCTCTCATGCACAGACTTTCATCATGTCCCCCCGGATACATTTCACAGCAGCCATTTCATTATGTTAATTCATCATCCATTTTTGACCTGAAACCAACAACACACTATTAACACACACTCAGAGTCTTGTTCAAAACTGCCGAGTATTGTTTAAGCATTTATGCTGTTTAGCTTAGCTACTTCACGGAGCCAATTCCCCATCATTGTTTGTTTGTTCCTTATAGCAAAGCTTTTATCTTGTAATCTTTAATCAACATCTTGTTGCAACATCTTACAAAAATCAAGATTGAATATATTTGGTCAAAATTCCATGTTGTAAAATATGAAGTGCTATGCAGGCTATTTAAGACAATATTGGCTGATGCTGACCTAAAATGCATCATGTTTCCCCTCTCTCTCTTCACCGTTCCCACATCTCAGACCTCAAATGCATAATAGTTTTGAAGTAAAGAGTAAAAGAAACACTATACACAACTTATTGAAACAACCAGTTCTTTATTGACCCTTGTAAGTTCAAAAGTACCCTTGTAAGACCCCCCAATGAGAAAACACTTTCTCATTGGATCTAATCAAATCTCATAGGTGATCTATTTCGATCTCAAAAAAGTGAGTTGTCACGGAAAGCTGGCGAGTTTGCATCTATGATTTACAAAATGCCATTTTGCCGTTATTCTATCAGCCAAGCATTTGAGTTGTAACAAGGAAGGTTTACTTACAATGCAGTTGATTTTTTGTTCCTGTTGATTTTGATTGAAGTTGTTGGTGAATATGAATTTGCACTTTAAAGGCATTGTCTCACTGATTCATGTTTGTAACAAATGCGATATCAAAACTAAAATATGGAAAGACCAAAACACAGGATATACTATATGATACTATATGATATTCCAACTAATATCGAATAAGATATAAAAGATAAAATTTTAGGCAAACTTCCTAATTCCTGTAAAAAAATGTATCGACTTGGTGTCCTCCTGTCTAATACCAGCAAAGCAAGTGATGCCAAATAGTGATTAAATGGTGTCGCTACTATCTACTTTCTCCTAGGTTCATTAAAGGGCTACACTCTTAATTTGGCTCCTACAGTAATATTTATGTGTATAACATACATTATTGTCATATAGTGGAGTCTACGATCTAACCCTAAGATTAATGTATTCCTTGTATTTTATTATTATTATTTGTTGTTATTATTATTATTATTATTATTATTATTATTATTATCATTATTATTTATAATAATGTACAAACAATTGTACCAATAGTATTTGTTGTTGTCCACAAATGACTCGTCATTTATTCTCATGAGCATTAATCTGTTTCAAGGGTCTCCAGCTCTGCTCCTGGAACTCAAGTATGCAGGACAGTAGCTCTCCAGGAGTAGGATTGGAGATCTCTGATTTATTCAGACAAATAACACACGAGACAGAAACATGAGATACACAAAACATTTTGTGTGATTCTGCAATGAAGAAATCCATTAAAAAAAAAATCAATAGATGTGTTTACTTATTCAGTTAATAAATATGTGCTTGTCTTTACTATCAATGGCCCAAAACACATCTTTCATAAGCACATTCATAGCTCATGTCTGGGCTTGATTATGTAGGCTAGTCATTTTTTTGATGCTTCAGATTGTATATGAGCTGCTATCAACCACTGAAACAATTAAGAAAACAGTGGAAAGACACCATGAACTAGTGTGAGAAATATAATGACATCAGCTACAAAGTGTTTTTGTTTGTTTGTTTTGTTTCAGACACCGTAGTTGCTGTAATATACTGAGCTCTCCACCGCCTGGCTAAAGACTATATCATACAACACTTCTGTCACTGCTAATGGCTTTAGCATAAACCACCTCAAAAGCTCACATTCATGGTCATTTGAAGTAGCATTCTCATTATTTCACTGTGACCTCCTTAGTGTTCATGCTTTTGAGGTAGAAAAAAAACAGTTTTTTTGTTGAACAGACCAGAGCTAATTATCATGGAAAATAAGCAACCAGATGTTCAGTGTCAACATGCCAATTTAGCACATGGCACCAGTAGAGAAACGCATCTGTGCTTCCTGAAGTCTTGAATGTGCTTTGCTTTTATCATCATTAGGTTATTCATTAAGAGCATTTCATATTAAAAGCGTGTTTCTTCAGATATCAAGAGTCATTTGTTTTATACTCTAAAATTACATAACAAAATGATGAATGTACTTACAAGAACGTCATTATATTTGCATTTTCACAATCACTTCTCAAGACAATTGGAGATTATTCTGTGGTTTGACAAGTTTTAGAGTACTGTCCCAGACTTTTAATTTTTTATATGTTAAATACATGCATGTAAATGTCACTATCTAAAGCAGGGCTGAATAGTTGTAATTAAGTATTATTATACATTATTTCTATACTACATTTAATGTTGTTGTGTATAGTTTTTTGTAATAGTCACTATTTATCTCTGAATACATCATGATGTTTGGTTACATGGCATTGTGAACACTGTTGTGTTTTTTTACATTGTTGATTTAGTTGATGAGTTACTGATGAGTGAAGTTTTTGAGCTTTTCTATTTTTGTGCATATACCTCTAGGGTTATTTTTCAAATTAAAAAAGTCATACGTTCTGATCCATTCATTATATGAAGTGATCATCTAATTTCAGAAGACATTACAGAAGACCATGAAATATACCATCTGATACAGGTGGATACATTCCATGATTCCTTTATGATGCTTGAAAGCACTGGAATGTTTCGAATGCATAGAGTGTGACTTTGTCTGTGGATTTTTTCATTCATTTATTCATTTATTTATTTATTTTTTAGTTTCCCTGTATATTGTACAAATATTGGCAACAATAAACATTTATCTTTACAAGTTTAAATTAGATATTGAGCATCACATTTGGATACCAAAAATGTCCCAAATTTGACAAAACAGTAATTGCAACAAGCACAGGTAGTTTTCATGATCAGCTAATAATAATTATGTATGCACAATACAACAGCAATAATGAAAGAAAACGGAAAAAAAAAAAAACACTGTTACTACAATGTGGTTGAACTTTTATTATTTATTATATTAGATATATATATAGACATTTTTAACACTTAAATAATTTTCTGATTTTCAGCAATAATTTGACTACATTGAGATGAGGATCTCAATAAAGTGTATCCAATTAAAAAAACACAAACATAATTGCTGTTATTAGAGAATAATCAAGACGTGAAAGGTCTTTTCTGGAAAAGATGAATCTTTGGGAAAACCAAATGTTTCAGATCAATATAAACCTGGATGAAAAAAAAAATCACCCCCCCAATTGTTTATAAATATTATATTATTGCTATACTATAAAATACAACAATTCTGCCATATAGTAGACTATAAGTTATTAGACTTGGGAATCAGTCATACTGTTTAGTTTAGATGTAGATGATAATAATAATAATAATAATACTAATAATAATAATGAAGTACATTGACATTTTCAATAAATTTTCACTCATCAATTGATAGTAAATGTTACAATTAATTACAGAGAAACAGCAAGTAACACATTCATTTAACTTTTGATTGAGTAAGTCTTATTATTTTTAGATAAAAGCATACTATTATATTGTAAATTACCTAGATCCACTCCACCTCTGGTTGCCAGTGAACAATCAATCAATCAATCAATCAATTTGTACTTTCTACTGTAATCATTAGCATTAACAACCCTGAATTAATATATCAATTACTTTACAATGCATGAGTAAGTTTGAAAAAAAATTGGTATTGTGATTCAGCCCACTTGTACTGGCCTGTGTATTGACGTGCCATATCTTTTGTCAGATCAGTTTTCAGATCAGTCTGAGATGAAGATCAAAATTAAATATTGTTCTAGTGGATTGTGGGAGTAATAGGTATATCCAATCCGTCTGTGGGCTTATCTGGCTGTGTAGTTGATTGCTATCCAGCCGAGAGTGTCCCGGCTCTCTGCTCTCAATAGGACATTAAGTGATGTGTACACTGAAAAAGCAATTCCCCTTCTCATCTGCTGCAAAAGCCACAGACACATTTTGCTTAGAAGGGCTATCCTGAACAGATGAATTGGGCCGAATAATTTGATCCACTCAGTTATGAATACAACAAAAAAGGCTCTGCATGTCTTGTGTTTCATTTCACTAAAATCTTGTTAACAAGCATATATTGTTTGCATATGTGACTAATGTCTGGCAACATTCACTTCCACCTCCCTCACTGTAATTCATTTGTTACCAACATTATGCCACAAATTTGTACTGAACCTGGAATATTCATTCATGGCAAAATACCAGGGTAAAAACTTTAACTAGATATCATCACACTAACCCAGCTGATTATTTACAGTAAATTAATAAAATTGTTTAGCATTACACAAGATTAGCAGATAGACTGTCGATTCATTAAATGATGAGCCGTTTCCTATAAAAAGCTGTTTATTCAGAGTAGTGAAGCCTCTCCTCCACTGACATCCCTTCAAAAAAAATGGCCTCTGGTCTCCTTTCCCACGTACTGCCCAGACGTTAGCATTAGCCATTACGCTTTTCTAGCTAAAGATTGCAGGCTTGCCTTCTAGTGGCTTTGGTCCAACAGACGTTTCACAGTTTGTATCACTCCACTTGCCGAAGTTGCCATATTTCTCACAGCAAGTGTCATGGCGGATGCCCAAATCCACTATAGATTTAAAAATAATACTGTTATGTGTCACATAATGTAGTTTTAAGAGGTTTTTAGTTTATAGTTCAAATATGCAGTTTGTTAATAAAGATAACGTCTATTTGAAAATTTGCGTCAACGTTTTCGGACATGTGAGCTCCAGATGGTCAGCGGCCTTTCTCCGCTCATGAACCCGCCCGAGAGTGCCGCACCTCGGCCAGATCTTCTGGAATTTACCGCTGGCTTTGATGTCTCTATTGGTTAAACATGAGATATACATAATTTGTTTGGGTAAATCTAATGGGCAGTCTTTGGTCCATTAATTTATTATTTGTTCCAGAGCAAATAGTTTTGGCAAAATCTCATCCTGTTTATGTAACTTCAATGCTGTATATCAGAGTGCTGTCTTTGTACTTTTGACTGAATTGCCTGGAAACGTCTATGATGCTTTTGTTGTTGTTTATTAAATATCATTATTCAACAAATAACATTTATATACTAATAGTAGTATTTATTATTGGTAAACGGTGTGTGTGTTCATAATGATTATTTTAGTTTCATTGTTTCACCATTAGATTTGTGACAAGAGACTGTTTTACAAGTCTGGAGTAAAGACTTATAAATTGAAAAATACTAAAGCGCAGTTTTGAACAAGGAAGTAATTTTTTTCTTTCAAAACCAGCTTGTACGCAACCAAAAAATGCACTGAGCAGCGCTATCATCATAATAACCCTTAACAGATGAAAGGATATTATGAGCCTATCGGACATTCAAACTAATTGTGAATATGAGATTGATCTGAAGAATGAATGCTGGATCAGATGCAGGTAATCACATTCACTGAGTCAAGCTCCCTCTCAAAATACTCTACTACACATAATATTTTAATACAGTAAAACAATCAGCTTTTAATAAATCAACTCAATGTTCCTTTGTTACTAGTTCTAAAGTAACATTTTGGAACTTGTAATGGAGGCTTGGGTTCAGCTGATAAACTGTCAACTTTAGATTTAAATCCATGGTGGAAGGAATTATAGTTCTGCACAAAAGAGGGCTGCACTCATTGTTATAATTTTATTTATTTGTTTATTTATTTTTGTGTATTTACTCACTCATGCCATCGAACTGTTGTATAAACACTTGTAAATGTTAGATATGGCTGTATATCAACACGCATGTGATTACTACTCATACGATTACTACTCATGTGATTACTACTCATCTACTCATGTGATATTGCTCATTTATATCAGGTGCTGGGGACTACTTAAAAGTAACATATTTTAAAAAGTAAACGTATTAGAATATTGCTTTACTCCTTGAAGTAACTATGTTACTTAAAGTGGTAACACTTTACAATAAAGGTTCATTAGTTAACATTAGTTAAGGTATAAATCCAGGAACTAACCATGAGCAATACATTGTACTGTATTTTACTAATCTTCATACACGTAGGTATAAAGTACAGAATGTTCATTGTTTGTTCATGTTAGTTTACAGTGCATTAACTAATGTTAACAGATTTAAGAATGTGTAGTAAATGTTGAATTAACATTAACAAAGATTCTTAATAAACGCTGTATAAGTGCAGTTCATTATTAGTTCATGTTAACTAATGTAGTTAACTAATGAACCTTATTGTAAAGTGTTACCCTTAAAGTAATGCATTGTTGCTATGTTTGGCAAATGTAAAAAGTACTTTCACACTAAAAGTGAAATGAATAAACCTCAGGCTGAAGGAATGTAAATTCATATTTTACTGTATGAAGGGCGCACACGTCAAACAAACCATTTGTTTAGCTGTACTGCCATTCGGATTGCATGAAGAATAGGACACAGAAGAAGAAAGTTCCTCAGCAATAAAGAGAGAGAGAGATGTTATATTATAAATGTATTAAAAAGAATTGATTACATAGAGTGTTACTTGTAATGCATTACCCCAAAACACTGATACACAATTCGAGGTAATAAATACTGGTTAAATATAGATTTGGAACTGTTTCTTCACTAGGCTGAAAGAAAACAATGGCCCATAACTTGACAGGAGTTTTGACTGTACCTGATAAATATACTATATATATAATACTATTATTATATTCTTGTTTTTTTTTTTTTTTTTGGCATGATGGTTCCAGAAGGGCCTTTAACACTCCATAGAACATCAGCCTAATCTCATGATGAAAACATACTGTTTTGCAAAACACGAAATACGTACCAATAAGTACATATCACTGCAGCTTCCAACAGAAATGAACACTAGAGGTAGTAAAACAATGAGCACTTTTAATCGTTTTCGTACACGGTTATGATTACAGCTCCATATGTTTTGCTTTACAGATGTAACAAGCATGGGATTGGATTTAGGATGCGGAATCCTTGGGTACGAATCCCGTGAAAATCATTACTCACGATGAAAGAGCTCAAAGATGAGAGACTGAAAAACAAACTGCAAACTTGCGATTGTGTTTTTACGTCACATTTGCTTTTGTTCATACTATCGGGTAGGTTTAGGTGTTGTGCAGATGGTACGTTATTTTAAAATGTCACAGAGCATTAGTGTTATAGTGCCACTCAATGGACATATCAAGTCAGAACTGCGGTGACACGTACAAAAACAACATCACGTAAAATGTACCATATATACGTTCATCTGGCATGCTGGGAAAAAACAGTTTTTACGTGCCACCAGAATGGAATTTTCTTATTAATCCGAGAAGTGTTATATATGTTGGTACATAGGCAATATATTAGTGCATGAGAATCTTAGTCATGAGAAATTTCGATGCAAGTTCCATATGCAAATCACCATGCTTCCACACAAAGAAGTCATAAAATCTACCGTTTTCCAAACTCCATTGGGATTTCCATGCTTTATCATTGAAAAGCCTCTTGAGAGGCGTGAATCATTCGCAGGACTTCAAGGCCTCAAATTCAGTGGCCAGCACAGAGTCGGTGGTTCTGTTTTTTTGAGAAGATGTGAGCTACAACGCTCCGGGACATCCTAAGTTTTGTGCCAGGCCTCGGCCTTGACTTTTCCATTCACCAAGATGTTTTTTCTTTTTTTTCTCTGACGCAAACAGAGAATTCTCTGGTTCTTTTTCATCAACCAACTTCAGTAAAGATCAACTTGAACCTTTGGACTGCATAAGCCTCTTTCAGACAGACGAGACGTGCAAAAATCAAACTTAGTCTTATTAATTGATAAATTAAGTATCATTTACACCTTTTTACAAAGGTGTTTGAACTAAGAAACTGATGTTTCCTTCAGGAGGTAGATCTGCTGAATATGCAAATAGTCCCATAACTTCATATTCTTATTTCTCTTCTCTTTACTGGAGTTAAGCTTTAACCTTTCCTTACCAACTGTATGCTCTCCCCTCTTCGTGTGTGTGTGTTTGTGTATGTGTATGTTAGACCAGTTTAAATGTTTATGTAGTATGTTAGACTAGTTTAAGTGTTTATGTAGTTAATAAAGTCTTACTTGTATCACACTTGACGTGGTTCATTGTTTGCTCATAACTGGAATCACTTAATCATGCAGATTTATGCTACAAGCTCTGTGTAGAAATGTACAGTAAGAAAGTTATTTCCCATAACCAGGAAATTAAAGTTCTTAGAATTGAAAAGACAGTTGACAGAGAGGTCAGCTAAATATCTACAGCGAATCTAAATATTCATAATTAATTATAACTAGTTATGATTAATTATTCATATTTCCCTTTTGAGCTGATTCGCTACAGTGCTACGTATTTCTCATCTTAAAAAAAAGTTTCCACAGGTACGCGTTTGTCTTGAGGTCAGGCTCGCATTTCCACTGCACAGAAAAAGTATTTATTTATTTGTTATTTTTTTTATAGTGGAAAAAGGTACTTTAAAATGTTTTTCAGACTAAGGGGAAAACGTTTCATTGGGGAATTCACGATGGTTCTACTTCATCACTGTGAAAACCTCCTTTTGGAGCCTTTATTTCCAAGAGTGTAGTATCTCGCCTTAAACAGGGTGTGATAAAGCAGAACATTCGTTAATATGCCAGCGCTCAGGGACGAACTGAACTCGACCAGCCATCTCATGTGCTCTCAAAGGTGCTCCAAAGCACAGCATGTCAAGCAGCCCTTTAGGGGTCACACCAAACAAAGCATTCACAGTGTCCATGGCAGCAGCACCTTCATATAATAAGTTAAATCAGATAACATTGAAGATAATACAGATACTCCAGCAGATAGAAACTCTCCCTGCTACCAGAAGAAATTAAAGAAACTTCAAAGCCTTTACTGAGTAAAGTCAATATAAATGTAAAATGAAGTGAATTTTATATATATATAAATAAATATTTTTAGACATTATAAAGGAGAAAAGAAAGGCTAAATGAACAATGACAAACTCTTTTGGTTTGATACAGACTCACATTCACCCTCACATAAGATATCTAAATGAGGACTATTAAAAGTGGTTCTCTCTCTCTCCCTCCAAAAGTTTGTGTGTACATTAAATGCAACTTATATTGTATGCATGGTGCACATCATCAGTTTGTGCATTCCTAATTGAACCATGACCTTGCTAACACTATGTCTGAGCTACAGTACAATGTTTTTATTGTTGAGATATAAAGTTAATTTTAATTGCAGTAATTGCACAATTATAAAAATAAACAGGCTAATTATTTGTATAATATAATAAAAAAAATTCATCCCAAAACGGGTGATGAGTAACACACACCACACCCACAAACACACACACACACACCCACAACAACACCACACACACCACACACACACACACACACACACACAGAAAGGTGGCAATTATTAATGAATGTTTCAGATATGTTGCTTTCCTGGAGCAGAGCTTCATACAAGAGCCATTCATCATTAAAAATAATGAGAAGAAAACTTATGGTTTAAAAAAAAAAGAAAAAAAAGAGTACAAACAGAGACGCATACTTGAACGTGGATACCGTAACGGTGTGAAAATAATGATATGGCAAGTCTGGTAGCTGTCTGGCTATAGAGTGATGCAGTGTAGACATATTTTTGGTAAGCATGCTACAAAATATGCTATAAGTTCACATCATTCTAGTTCCCTTGAATAACCCAATAGTTATAAATGCATGATCCAGCATGATCCCATGAATATTATAGTTTAGATATTAAAGTACAGTTTCAGCAAACATAAAGCCAAAACAAAGTTTTAGTTACCAATGTAGCCTACAATATCACTTATTACAATGTTTATAGTTGTACACAATATAATTCTCATTGTTTAAGTTTAATGTAATTATGTCAAATGAGATTAATGAAGAATGCAATCACATTAATAATGCAGTTAACAAATGTACTTGTTTTGGCATTATAATGATTCAATTCTGTTCTGTGTGATACTAATAACTCAAACTCATGGGAAAATGTAACCATTTTACAAGGTGACAATTTTGTTTTAATTTGTACAGTGTGAATGAGATCGTATGAATTAGCCAACAATTCGCTAAAGTATAAAATACTTACGATTTGTCATGAGATTCTAAATTCTTTACAAACACACACAAACCAAAATTGTGTGAAATGTGTGTTAAAGGTATGTTCACTAGGTATGTTTATATGCACTAATTTCCGTTACTCTGAATCAGTGTAAAACAATTTCTGAAAGTTCTATTATTTTCATATTCATGTGAAATAGATCATATTCAACCATTTACATGTTTATTTTTTTCCCCCACTTGGTCAGATTATTTCAGGTCTACAGCACCTCTTTCAGTCTACTCAAAATTTGGATCGATTGAGATTTCTATACGATACTATATCTTTATTAACCATCCGATTATTAACATATTATTTGGGTGCATGCAAACTTAGCAAAATTAGAGAAATTGACAGGATGTGATTTTATCCACCAAGAAGCCATACATTAAGATTATCCAGTTTTGTTTCAAGTAGAATAAAAGCATTTTTCCTTGCACTGCAACAGCGCACACTGATGAATCGTTCCCTATAAGAGCAGGACCATGTGTCTCTTTAGTCAATGTGTTTCTCGGGGTCTTGAATGTGATGCTATACCATTGTGTGATACGTGTGAGTAATGCAATAAAGAAGGAGAAGGCTGGTGTGAGCAGGGAACAAAACGTGTGAGGCATGCTCGCAAAATTTAGCTTTTATAGTCTTGACAGATTTTTAATAGAGCTTTTGATCACAAGGAGGACGCAGAGGGCTCTAAAGCTCAAGCCTGGCGGGCCACAGATCGGACACGCATGATTAATGCATCCCAAGGCCAGATGAGATCTTTATTCAAGTGAATTTGCAGCCTGTTGAGCACCTTTTAGGGGTCTGCTGCCTTTGTTCCTAAACTAGAAAGGCAGGATAAACTGGAAAGCAATCATACATAAGACATGACTGTTTCATCTCGGCATGCTTAAGCACTAATACACACATATAATCAGTGTCCTTCACAAGGGCTAAAGGTTAATCTCTGCATCATTCATTACTCGCCATGCAGCGGTCACCATTATGCATTATGCTACAAAGGTAAGCGTCGTTTTAGGATTAAGCTACATGTGATCTTTGAAAAGTAGGACACAACAGCCTTCAAAATGTCCCGCACCATGATCAAAACTCATCACAGAAGCACCGTTTCACACAAAGACAGTAACACAGCAGGAATGGGCCTGGTTTTTACTCTGGGATGCTGAAAAACAAACTAAATCATGTTTCTTTTGATGGATCGATTGCATTTTGCTGCTTATTTTTCATGTTTTCTACTGTGAGGTGTATTATTTGATAAGCTATTATCTGACATAAAATCAACCTAGCATGACAACTAGCTATTTTAAAAACATGACATATCTGTATTTTTCCAATCCAGTCTCAGAGAAGTGGTGACACAACAATTTATTGAACTGAATTGATTTGAATTGTAGTAAACCTGTTTTTAATTATTAACTAATGTGGATGACCTTACTTTTTATATGTTCACTATCCCACAATTTGCCTTGTTAAAGCATGATTTTTTTTTTAAAACTACGTACTGTCACCTTCTTCCCCTTGCCCGTCCACAGCACCCTTTGGCCCCCCGTTCTACCGCTCCCCACCTCCTTCCCAACACTCTGATTCAGCTTTCTTTCTTTTTCTTTCTTTCTTTCCCGTAAACCCCCCATTTTTTACTTATTATTTACTACTTCGCTGCTGCTGCCTGCACCCCTTACCTTCGCCCTCCCTGTGCAAGCCTGTGTGGCCGTGTCCCGCCCTCTTCGTCCTCTTCCGGTGTCTTGTGTCTTCCCTGTCTTCTTCTATGTCTTTTATTTATTCGTATTATTTTATGCTCTTATAGTGCAGTCGGCGTCGTTCGTCGTATGTATGCTTATTGCTGGACATGGTCATTATCCACTGCTGGTCTGCCCCACTGACCACCTTCACCGTCTCTCCTTGCTGAACCCCACCCCGGTCACTTATACTTGGGCCCGGCCCATTTCAAACCCCGCCATCTCTTTCGGTCCTACTTGCTTCTTACCTACCCCATCTCCTGGCCTAATATCTCCAAGTGAGACACTCCGTGCGGGTCACCAGTTTTGAATGTCCGCCCCCCTTTCCCCAACCATTGCCCTATATTATCTCCTCTACAACCCCACACATACCCTGCTCGTCCCTTGCCTACCACTTTCCCGTCGACAGATACCACCTTTTACACACACGAGCCACACTTGCCATAAATACACACATACACACTTTTCCTCCTGCTTTTAGCACATCCTTTCAGTTTTCTTCATCTCTGGCTGAGGAGGATTGCTTGGCCAGAATAAATCTCTACATCACTCCCATTCCTAGAGAGCCAAACAGGAGCAGTACCTTTGATGGATCCGACAGATTCAGCCATCGATACAAACCAAGAGACCGACATCTATACGAATCAGGATTATGTATATAGAGCTGTTTGTCATGACGGAGAGCAAGAGAGACACTTCCCACACATGCTGACTACAGTAAAGCCCTTGATAAATCTCCCGTTTTCATGATGCTTCTCCTTTCAGCTCTCATCCAAGTGTGTTTAGGCCCCGTTGCTGTCGTGGGGCCTTGGGACGACATTGGGAGATAGTCACTGGCACTACATTGCCATTGTTCTCTGTGTAAAGAGAAGCGAAACCCACATCCGGGCTTAAGAGTCTGTGCGCTGCTGGGTTCTGTTAAAACGCCACCATCTGTGCCTCCAATTACAGCCAGTCACAAAACAGAAAAGTTCCAAGGATGCGCTCAATACAATCTCTCTGTTAGCAGAGCCAGATCAGGACAACAGCATGGTTAACCCTCTCTCGTCTGCCTCCTCTGGGTTAGAGCTTGAACGGTATTTAATTTGATTTTCTAAGTTTATTTATTTTTCTTTTCTTTCTTTTTTTTATATGCAAGCATTTATGTTATTTTATCTTTTCTTTGAGTTTTTTGGCATCTAGGCAAGCACCACATCCATCTCTACTTCATATTCGTTTGGATTATCTTTTTTGTGACCGTCATGGAGAACACCAAACAACTAAACAACAACCATACATAAAACCAATAATAATAAATACATAAATACATACATACATAAATAAAAAAATCACTTTATTTTGATGGTCCCTTTAACACATTCTGCAATGTTGCACCTACATATCTACTAACTCTCATTAGAGTGTTAGTAGAGTAGTAGACTGGTAGGGTTAGGGTTAGAATAAGTTGACATGTACTTGCAAAGTTACTTATAGTGAGTAGAATGTATATTGGGAGACAATCACAATAAAGAGTTAGCAGATATTAATCAGACAGTGTGCTAATATTCTAATGAGAGTTAGTTGACAAATACTGTAGATGCTAGGTTACTTATTGTCAACAGAATGTTCAAAAGAGAACATCAAAATAAAGTGTTACCAAAAAAAAAAGAAGTTGTGAATAAAAGAAAGAATATTCAAGTAAATGTTCTAATTAAAAAAAATGTTTAAATCAATAGGTTACTTGACGTTTCTTTGTAATTATATGTAAAATCTACTAAGCAATTTTTGAATTTGAAAAAAAAAAAATTGTAAGCAAATCATAAAAGTATTTTTACAATAACAATAAATCACAATAAGACAGGCAAAAACTTATGACACAACACCTACCAACACCCTAGCAACCACCCAGAAGGGTTGCCATGTCCACTTATTATAAGCAAAGCCTAGTAAGTGTCTTTGGGCTTGATGTTTAGAGGCAAGCTGATCCAGTTTGTGTAGATAATCAAGTAGGCAGGTGCGGGGTTTTTTTTTAGTATGTGTCTTATTTCCACGATAATCATTATAAGTATATTATGCTTGTTCTTATTTGGATTTTTATAGAAATATTTGGCAACACGGAGTCAAGACATATGTGGCTTATTTCCAAGATAATTCATTTAGATTTAAGTTTATTATGCTTGTCCTTATTTGCATTTTTACAGCAATATTTGGCAACACAAGACATGTCTTCTTCCTGTGAAATATATATTAGATATAGATATATATATTATATATAATTACCGTAAGATATATAAGATTATATATATATATATATATATATATAATATAATATATAATATACAGTATATTATATATATACATAAAAGTGAGGAAAATAATTATGGATACCGGCTGATTTTATAAGTTTGACCACTTACAAAAAAATTAAGGGTCTATAATTTTTATGGTAGGTCTATTTTAATGGATAGAGACAGAATATCAACAAAAAATCCAGAAAAAACACATTATATAAAGGTTATAAATTGACTTGCATTTCAGTAAGTAAAATAAGTATTTGATCCCCATACCAACCAGTACGAATTATGGCTCCCACAGATTGGTTACGTGCCCAAGTGGAACACAGCTTAGTCCTGTCACTTTAAGAATTTACTCCTAATGTCATCTTGTTATGAGTATAAAATAAACCAGTCCATAGAATGTGTATCTTCCATTCAAACCTCTCCCACCACCATGGGCAAGACCAAAGAGCTGTCAAGGGATGTTAGAGACAAGATTGTAGACTTGCACAAGGCTGGAATGGGCTACAAGACCATCAGCAAGAAGCTTTTTGAGAAGGAGACAACTGTTGGTGTGAATATTCGGAAATGGAAGAAATACAAAATAACCATCAATCGCCCTCTGTCTGGTGCTCCATGCAAGATCTCGCCTTATGAGGAAAGGATGGTCATGATAAAGGTGAGGGATCAACCCCGAACTACACAGGAGGAGCTTGTTAATGATCTTAAGGCAGTTGGGACAACAGTCGCCAAGCAAACCATTGGTAACACACTACGCTGCAATGAGTTGAAATCATGCAGTGCCCGCAAGGTCCCCCTGCTCAAGAAGGTACATGTACAGGCCCGTCTGAACATCTAAATGATTCAGAGAAGGCTTGGGAGAAAGTGCTGTTGTCACATGAGAACAAAATTGAACTCTTTGGCATCAACTCGACTTGCTGTATTTAGAGGGAGAGAAATGCTTACTATGACCCCAAGAACACCATCCCTACAGTCAAGCATGGAGGTGGAAACATTATGCTTTGGGGCTGTTTCTCTGCTATGGGTACAGGATGACTTCACCGCATTGAAGGACCGATGGACGGGGCCATGCACCGTAAAAATTCTGGACGAGAACCTTCTTCTCTCAGCCAGAACACTGAAGATGAGTCACGGATGGGTCTTCCAGCATGACAATGACCCAAAATACCGCCAAGGCAACAAAGGAGTGGCTCAAAAAGAAGCACAATAAGGTCATGGAGTGGCCTAGCCAGTCCCCAGACCTTAATTCTATAGAAAATCTGAGAGTGAGCTGAAACTTTGAGTTGCCAAGAAACCTTAAGGATTTAGAGAGAATCTTTAAAGAGGAGTGGAACAAAATCCCTCCTGAGATGTGTTCAAACCTGGTGACCAACTACAAAAAACGTCTTCCCTCTGTGCTTGCCAACAAGGGTTTCTAAGTCATGTTTTGCTTGGGGATCAAATACTTATTTCAATCACTGAAATGCAATCAATTTATAACCTTTGTACAGTGTTTTTTTCTGGATTTTTTGCTTGATATTCTCTCTATCCATTAAAATAAACCTACCATACAAATTATAGACCCTTCATTTCTTTGTAAGTGGGCAAACTTACAAAATCAGTAGGGGATCAAATAATTATTTCAACATTGATGTAGATATATACAGTATTATATATATATATATACTATATATATTATATATATATATTATATATATACACACAATATTGTTCATTGTTAATTAAGAATTTACGCGGGGGAACTTATTGTAAAGTGTTACCATTAGGGGTGTAACGATACACGTATTCGTATTGAACCGTTCGGTACGAGGCTTTCGATTCAGTACGCATTACAAACCAAAGGATTCGTTGGACTAATCCTATTACATATGGAAAATAAAAGAGATTTAAGTGTGTGAAATATAATGTTCTCAGTACCACTGCACTCAACAAGGCAGCCCAAACGACGTAACAGGCAACGTGCTATCTAGTGGACAGGCACGCAGGGCACACACTGCGAAAGGCCCCGCGAAAACCTCCTCTTTCTGGGGTGCGTCGAAAGACGATGATTTTGTATCAATGATAGCCAGAGATATTGTCAAAAACAACAATTATTGGCAATATTAAGAGGATTTGGCATTTCCAATTAATGTAGGCCTGTTACATTCTTATTTTTATTAGGCCTATTATTATTATCATGAAGTTACTTTCATTATTCAATTCAAATTACAATTAATTTTCCCCGCGATATTAGCTACTGCATAACTGACGCGCTGCGAGGGGAGGGATGGAGGGCCAGACCCATGCAGGGGAATGGAATCATAATCGTAGAACAGTGGTGGGCCTGGGCCGTGGAGCAGAGGGCAAGACCATGGGCCATGGTGCAGTGGTGGACCTGGACCATGAGGCAATGGCAGACCTGGACAGTGGAGCCATGGTGGACCAGGGCCGTGAAGCAGAGGAAGGTCTAGGCCAGGGTTCCTCTAATCTTGCCCTGGAGGGCCAATGTGCTGCAGAGTTTAGCTCTAACCCTAATCAAACACACCTACCTGTGATTTCTAATGATCCTGAAGACACTGATTAGCATGCTCAGGTGTGCTTGATTAGGGTTAGAGCTAAACTCTGCAGGAAAGTGGATCTCGTGGGACAGATTTGAGGATCCCTGGTCTAGACTCTGGAGCAGAGATGGGCCTGGACCGTGTAGCAATGACGGACAGTGAAGCACTGGAGGACCTGGGCCATTGAACAGTGGCAGACTGTGAAACAATGGAGGTCCTGGGCCATGGAGCAGAGACAGACAGTGGAACAGTGGAGCAGGAGACCACCTGTTCAGATCCAGAGGAGCATGGAGACATGGTGGAGCAGACAGAGCAGGAAGGCACGGCGGAGCTGGCAGGACAGGAAGCCATGGCGGAGCAGAGGACCACCAGGTCAGCAGAGCATACAGGAGCACAGATCCCCACAGTGGAACAGATGACCACCACAGTAAAGCAGGTATCCACCAAGGGAGATCAGGTGTGACTGGAAAAGAGAGCACAGAGAGGTTAACAGTGGCCTCTACTGCCTCAACAGGCAGTGAGATCACGGACAGCCTCCTTGGCTGTGACAGGGCAGACCGTGAGTTCATGGACGGCCTCCATGGCCATGACAGGACAGGCAGAGAGTCCATGAACAGCCTCCTTGGCCATGACAGGGCAGACTGTGAGTTCATGAATGGCCTCCTGCCGTGACAGGACAGACTGTGAGTTCAGAAACGGAACCAGCTGCCGCGGGAGGTGTTCTGACAGCAGACACCGCCACCATCTGAGCAGACTCGTGGACAGGAGAGGCTTCTGGGGCAGACTCGTGGACAGAAGAGGCCTCTAGAGTGCAGTGTGTAGCCCAAACACTCAGGATGGCTACCACCATAACAGGAAGTATTGAGGATAGGGGAACAGTCTCTGTGATAGCCCGTGCTGAGGCCCTGGGGATGCCAGCTGCTCACACTGACATCAATGGTGGGTCCACCACACAGGCAATCAGACCTGGCCCAAGCTCTGCATCCGCAGGAGCTTGGGTACTATAGCCTCCCCAGACAATGCAGACATGATGTAAGCAGGCACTGGAGTAGCTGGCTTTGGCTTGGCAGGCATGACGTGAGAAGGATGTGGCTTGGCAGGCATGACGTGAGCAACTCCTGACATTAGTACGTGCAAATAATCTGGTGTGGCGGATACTGGAAGATAACAGGGTTCCTCATCAGCAATCCCCACAGTAAATGCTGAACTAGCCATCAACAAAGCAAAATTAATATATCGTTCCAGTCTTACCCCCTGGCAGACTTGAACGAAGGGGTTCATCTAAACCAAAACAAAACATGTCCTTTAGTACCACATCATTAAAGTCCACAAGATGACACAAACCACAAAAGTCCGCCACATAATTGTAGCGTCTGCGTAGGATCATGCATGAGCGTTGGGTGTTTATGGCTTAAGAGACCCCTTTTAGCTTTTGACATTTGCATATAAATTACAATCCTGGTCACAGACGTTACACTTATATGGGTGATAAATGTCAAATGCCCCCCCTCAGGAGATGCTAACCAGTTTTCACCATCCCCCCCATCTGATTTCAAACACATTCCCAAAGAGCTGTAAATGGCCAAACTAACACACACACACAAATACACACACACATAAAGACCGTTACTCTATTATACTCTACAAATATATCTGGTATATTGCATGTGTTGTTTGTACGTTCCCCTATGAGATTAGCTGAGTTACCACTCGTTATTTGTATTAGTAAAAGCCTTAAAACACTGATATTCAGGTGTATGTATCTTTGGTTTAATCTATTCAAAATGGTTGTTTCTTGGTATCAATGTCACCTGTTCTTCATTCCTCGGACAATGACGTACAGTATATGATTGTGAAACGCATCATATGACTCATACGATATTTTGGGTTAAAACTACAGAAATTCCAGACCTGCCATAAAACATGCAAATGAGCCATAAACAAGAGACAAAGAAAGTTTCTCCCGCTCAAAATTCATGCCTCTTATTGGCCAGTCCACACGGAATAGGAATTCTCAAAAGCGATTAGGCCGAAATAACTTTGCTCAGAAAACTTCCTCTTCGTTTGAGACAACACCTTTCCAAGACTCTCAAGCTCTTCCTCTTGAGTTTTATTTTCCGGCAGTTTTTTATCTTCAAGTAACGTTAGTCGCTGTGGACTTTTCCTTCAGAAGAACCAGAAGTAACAACTTCCAGCTGACTCCTCACGANTCTTCTTTTTTTTTTTTTTTTTCCCTTTTTTTCATTGAGACAACACCCTTTCACAGATCTCAAGACCTCTTTGGTTTTATTTCGGCAGTTTTATCTAAAGTAACGTTAGTCGCTGTGGACTTCTCCCTCAGAAGAACCAGAAGTAAAAACTTCAAGCTGACTCCTCACGAACTCATCAAAAAACCTCCTGTGTCTACCGCATCCGGACTCTTCTTCAGCAAACGAAACCAATGCAAGTAACCGCTTAAAAATATTCAGATGCGCTCAAGTTTCAGTCCCTTTTTAAGGTGATTTTTGGATTCTCTGTTGATTTTCAAAGGTTGTGGTTAAGTGATGTGAAGTACTGCCATTCTTTTCTATTCTCTCCCTTTTTGTTTCATTCTGTGTATATATGTTTTCGTTAGTTATATGTTAGATATAGTTTCACTTATTAAATCCCTTATATTCACAACGAATCGTCTCTGTTTACTGTTCACAGTTCGAAGTCAATGAATGTGTGAACCCTTGCTACATTTGCTAAATTAATGCGAGCACTTGACAAAGAAGGACAGTTTATTGTTGCGTGGCCAGAAAAATAAACATTCCTTGAATTGATGAATGATTATATTGTCTGCTCGGTGGAAGGACAGATCAAATAATTGTAATATTGAATCTGCTACAGTTAATTCGAAGATATAAACTAAATATTTATTATGAATCATAACCAATTATAATTCGTCATAAATATTCCCCTCTTTAGAGCTAATAAATAATAATAAACATTACAAAAGATAGTGTGTGATATAGCCACTCGGCCTCACTTCTTATAATCATTGACTTTGACTAACAATGATTTACTTTATATTCACATACTTCACGTTGTGCTTTTTATAGCCAATTATCGACTTAATATCTACAATAGTCAATTTATATCTTACAATCTCAAATTCACTTTCGACATCCTTTATTAGTGTTTTTTATCTCAAACTGTGACTGTATATCTCATAAATGACTATCATATTTAATGTCTATATAATTGTGCATTATGTCTCCCCGTCATGACTTATATCTCCCAATGTCAAACTTATGATATACTAAGTCACAATTATGAGATATAAAGTCACAGTTGTGAGATAAGAAAACACTATTATAAGATGTGAAAGTGAAATTATGAGATATATTTCACAATTTGTCTTATATCTCCCAGTTATGACTTTATATCACAATTGTCTCAATATCTCTGGCTATAAGATGACTTTAATCTTATAACAGTGACTTTATATTTCACAATATAGACTTTATATCTTGCAGACTGATGTCAATATATTTTATAGCAGACTGATGTCAATATATTTTAACTGTGATTATATATCTTATAATTGTGACTTTATCTCTCACAATTGAAGCATTATGATCTCCTAATTTTGACTCTCATATATCACAATAATAGTTTTATATCACAATAATCAATTCCTGGATATATAACAATATTTCACATTTGATATATTTGACAATTTGACATATCTACAGTGTCTTTATGTCACACAATAGTGACTTTATTACCTATCTGATTCAATTTAATGTACTTTAAACTACTTAGCCCCAAACGGTGTAAAAATACAAAGAGGACTGTTGTTACAACCTACAATCTTTAACACACAACAGGAGTGTGCTGTAACAGTGGGCGGGGTTGGTTGTTGCATTAGTCAACATGATCTCATGATAATTGGTATGTATTTTATGTAAAATGTGGTTCTATAAAACTTACATTTACTTATGTTTTTACAGGCACTAAAATGTACAATACTGACGTGTTTTCAGCTTTTAAACGTACAAAACTGACGTATTGACATTTGAAATCGGTGCATTTTATTATTGCTGCTTTTAGTTGTCATATCAATGAACTTATGTTTTCAATTACATTATTAAATTGCTTATTTGTTTACTTAATATGAAATGATAATTTTTTTTCTGTTCTGTGTAATTTCTGCTGCCAGCTCGTTTCCAAGAATAGGCCTATGTTAAACACGATTCACTTTATAATCCCTTCAAAATAAAGAAAAAAAGTAAAATAAATGAAAAACATATTACTGCAATCGACTCCTAAACTTTACTTGTCAGATAATGGTTTAAAATTCTTTTTTTTTTTAATTCCCCCCCCCTGGAATTTTTTTCTTTACGTTTTGTAAGCCATGGCGCCACAAAAGGCATTTTCTCCGAGTCCTGTGACTGACACCAGAACTATCAAAATTACACCCAAACAACGCAACATAATTATGACAATTCTAAACATTTTATTTCGATTTTTTGAAGCGACTAGGATAATCAAAATCTTCCGAATCCATAGACTGCGAGGAACAGACCCAAATCACAAGACATCTTATTCGGGGGGGGCATATAATCTTAAATCCGACCAGCGAGTCCAGGCACAGTATAGCATCAAAGGCTAGTGCCCTCTCACCCCCCCCCCCCCCCTCTGCACAGAACTAATGCTATCTCAACGGCAATTCAGTCGTATTTCACTGGTATAGATTTTGTAACGAATCTGTCCTAGAACCCCGAGTGACAGTACGGTTTAGGGCGTGAGGGGTTATGTGTAGGTCATTTGTAACAAATTCATACACACAAGGGTTGGGTTAGGCTCGAGACGCGTAGGGCCTGCCAACTTGTAAAATAGCTATGATTTTTTGCAAAAAATCTCGAATTGAACGAGAGAGGGATCCGCTACGAATTCGTACCAAATTAGCCCACCTCGCCTAAAAATATCTAGTAATAGAACACAAGATCCAGGGCCGAGCGCGTATGCAGATCAAGTCTGAGGAGGTGCGAGATGCCCGCGTATGATTTAGGGGAGAAGAGTTAGGTGGTTTAGGGTGTTTTTTTTTGTGGGATCAGGGGGCTGTAGGAAGGGTATTTTTTAGCCTATAGGCCTGGTAAAGCAAGGAAAAAGTACCCTTTTATACAGCAACATAGATGGCACTTGTGGAGTTAGAAAGATCTTTATGATTAACAACTTAAATTCTGCTCAGCACCTCACAAACCTACTGTATTCCGCCAGAGAAGAGCACGCGACCGCCTGCTTATAAACATCGATATTTGTGATTAACTGTGCTATAGGCTTAGATCTCTGCCCAAAATTCTGCACATGGAGATACCAAGAAACCTATGCACGCACGATATGAGTTTTGTTGAGTGGGTTGTGTTTCGTTTTTGCCCCAAAAACCAAATAAACATAAAAAATCATTTTTTCGAGCACAACGCAAAATAAAGTTTGTGACATTTAAATATCGTTTTGCGATGTGTGCCCAGTTTTCCCCCCCCCTTTACTTTTCCCCATTTTACTTCCTCCCATTTTCCTTACCCCCCCCTTTTTTCCTCTTTCTCTCATTTTGCCCCGCATGCACAACGTTTCTCTTACCTAGACTTTTTGCCCTTCCAAATGTGCCCTCACGACCTCCTCAGTAGCGATACTATAAAAGCCCAACGCGACCTTATCGCCTTTCCTCCAACACAATCCCCCCAGCCTTTTGTTAATAATATTTTCTGCCCCATTATTACTTCCCAGACACCCAATTCAGAGAGAGGCCTGCTTAATACTGATTGGTTTCCCATTGCATTTGCCACAACCCATACTTTCCTTTAATTTTTCACAACATTTCTCTGCCATTCACCACCGCAGAGCAGAAGCAGGAAAAACTACTCTTGAGCATGCCATAATTATTATTGCCCCCAACTTGATAGTGTGTTCTGATCTAGATTTTTTCCAAGCCCCATTTTCACCAATTCGCAAACATAAATCAATCTGCAATAACTCACTGATTAATCTCCTCCGCTTATTTAATCAATTAGGAATCTCATAATAGCTATTGTCCTTTCATGAAGGCCTGCGCAATTGTGAGCCAAAAAATCACGCCTTACTATTCAGGTGTGCATGAAGTATTCAAGCAGGTTATCTTCTACAGATCAAAATCTTCCGAGTAACAAAGTTCGTAGTGGCGGAAGAAGGAAGCTGACTCAGTCAGCGGGTTTGGAGAATCATGGCTCTTTTATTTATTTGTACCTGAAAGTTCAACATAAACACAAATGCGGCTTGCTTCCAGCGGACACCGTTCCCTCAATCTGCCCAGGGCCCCCTCACAAATTTCCTAAGTTCAAGTCAGCCCAGTTTGGCTCCATGCCTTTTTTTCCCCCCTTCTATCCTGCCTAAGGCGCCCTCTATCCCGGCCACGTTTGTTTACACTCAGCTCCTAGCCTCTCCCTCAACCACGTTGTTTACCCCACCGTCATGCCCTTTTATTTTTTTTTTCGCGTCGCACAATCTCTCCTTAGCGCCCTGAATTACTGCCCAATCTGACAAGGCTGTTCATGCCTTTTGCACTTAGACATACTCTACTCAAGGCTCTGTCTCATGCTCCCTCTCTCCCGCCCTGCAGACTTCGCGAACAGCCCCACGCTCGCCCAATACCCCCCGCAACGTCCGAACTCAGGCCGGATGAGACCTCCGCGCTGCAGACCCCCTCCCTCTCGGACCTAAGCCTATACGCCCCTGCACTTCCGGCCTGTAGCCTCTTAGACCACCTTGAACTTAAAGGGTTTTGTAATAGCAGATACCAAGAGGGTTCGGTGATCTTTCACCTGCAGGTGTTGTTATAATTCATGCCCGATGCGAGCCCCCATACAGGTCGGATGCGTGGCTCCAAAGATGAGGTGAACTCCCAGACTCCATGTTTGCAGATAATTTTAGCCGTTTTGAGCTGTTCGCATCGTCCGAGGGACACAGCCCCCCATCCCGGGATCGCCACCAAGACATCTTCCTCTCAATGGTGCTGTACATCGTCTCTCTCTCTTAGAGAGCTTTCGACTTATGTACAGCACCAGCCGCTCCTCTCCCTCTATCTCCAAGGAAGTCCAGGACTGGCCCCCAGACCCCCACTCTTCCGACGCGTCAAGCGGTACCTTTATCGTGCACCACCAAGAAACCTTTGCGCGAAGCGAAACGTCACGACGCAGAGTGTCAATGAGCGAGCCCCCCCCACACTCAGAGCCAGCCCTTTAACAATTTTGCGGTTGCAAGCCACGCTGCGAAAGCTACGTCCCACTGGACCGGAGCGATCGGCCCGCCCACCCCCCAATCTCTCGTTTTTAGTGACCCCGGGCAAGTCAAGCGCCGGTTGTCTGAGTTGATATTGCGTCCTTTCGTCCTGAATAATTATTGCAGCGCATAAACCTCACGATAATTATCCTGCCTCTAGCCCCAGAGAACTTTGCCCTCTCACTCTTTTCGCTTGCGGCCCGTACGCGATGTTTTTTGGACATTTTTCGGCTCGCAATTGCCGCCTATCTTTATTAATTTTTTGCGGGAGCCCACCTGCCCATTGACCCAAGTGCCGATAGCCTCCGATACCTTACCTTCCACCCTTTTAAGGATCCAATATTTTCAGCACACTCATCGGTTTTCGCCCGGTCCAGATCACACTGGCCCCCCTAATTTCAGATGCGTCTTTGTAGCGAAAGTCTGTGGTGGGGGGGACCCGGTTTGGGGTTGGTTGTGGGGTTCCCACCCACGCCCCCAGCATGCCAAGTCACATATGCCCGCCCCCTTTTGATCCAGCTCCTGACTGCTAAGTGACTGATGCCTATCTGATAGCAGCTCTCGGCATAGGCCTTTATCGATTCGGGCCCAGGACGCGATTATGTACCAATTGAGCAGCCATTTTCCTGAAAGTGGCCGGAGCCTTCCCGCAACAACTCAAGAAGGTTAAGTGCAGTAAACATAGCAAGGCCCAGATGGCCATTTTATGGTCATCCTCTGTTTGCTTCTGAGAGTCTTTTTCCTTTTGGGTGATCTGCCCCTGTTGACCTGAACTCTCCTTTTCCACTACACTGCTTTCGTTCCAGCATCTACGGTTCCTCCTCGCTCCACTTTCTTTTTCACACGAGCGTTAAGATGATAAAATTTGACGGCTATACTTTTTTGCCACCCACCCACTCCTGCTCGATCAAATTACCTCATAATTACAGATCTCCACCCGCGTGTGCACTCATCAAGCTTTTCCCCTCCCCCCCTTCGGATCCTTGGCAACTGGCGGCTAATTTTACGAGCTAGAGGTAGGATTATAAATACAAACAAACTTCTATCTGTTTTTTTTCATTTCGCCGCAATGCCAAAACTTGCCGCTTGATATCTGTTCCCCCGATTAAACAGCAGGCCTCTGCTGTTTTTGTCCTCGCGGTTCCTAGACATACACAAATTCTCCCCCATAGAGAGCGGATTCTCCATAAACGGATGGAGTCTTTGACCCCGTCATTTTGGTATCTGCTCATGCACCCTCGATTGGTTTCGTTTTTTTTGACTCTATCTTTCATTGGTCCCTCTTCCCCTTCAAGCCCATTCTATCCCAGTGTACGATCCATAAAACCCCCTCCGCCCCCGCGCGACTTCCAGTAGCTGGCGCACATCACTTTATGACAAAAGGCAGACCCCTCAAAGGAGGGCAACAACTCTCCCCGTGGAGGCCTTGAAGGGATCCTCGGCGACCACACAGAAGGTCTTATAATAGGTTCCACCCCCCCCCGGTTTAGTCACCATTATCCAATTCTTTGGAGCCGTGTTCTTCCTTTGTGAACGGTCAACCCTTCAGAGTATTTCCTCTTATTTGGTCTTCAAGTGACGATTAAATCGCATTCCACCAGACCGGATTCTGGTTTGGGGTGGATTAGACACTGGCCCGAGCCCGCGACCAATTTACCCCCCCACCTTGCCCCAATAATCTTTCTAACAGCTCGAAAGTATTGTACGCCGACATAAACGCTGTGCCTTGGTCAGTCGAGTCAATCCTCCTCTTCGGGATCTCACCAATCGGAGAGATTTATACGAAACAGTGGCCCTACCGCCCCCATACTTTATTCGACGCGAACCACCATGCCTTTTAAGCGCCCTGTCTCTTTTTTTTTGCGCACGCCATGCCGTCAGGGCTATCGCCCGTTGCATACATCAACGCAGGACTATATGTGCAAAGCCCCCGACCTGGCCCCGTGCCACCCAACCGGATTTTCAAAGTGCTCCCAATGTTAGTTTGGTCATACCGCAGTCATCTCGAATTGGGTGCATCTGCAGAAGACGGCACTTACAGACGGACGCCCCCGCAACACTCAAAGCCGCGCTTTGCCAACGGACCCCTCGGCCCGCCGGGATCATCTAACGTGACCATTCACTGCACTAAGCTCACCCGCCCCCACTACCACCTGCCCCGCTTAAACAATCTCGTGCATTCTCACTGACCCCTTGCGCCAAAAAGTATATCGTGGCGCATTGACACCGGCTTCAAAGTCTGCTGACCTTTTGCGTACCAAAAGTCCTGCCTTAGGATTACAAGTCAGCCGCCTGGAAAAGATTTCTCGACAGCTTTTAGGCCACACCCCCACTAAAATTGCCGGCTTGTATCCTGCTTTTGTCCTGAGCCGTCTTGGGTACCGATACAATCTCATCTCTAAATTATAGCAAATCAGAAGATAGTAAGGGGGCACAGTGTGACGAGCATAGCCGGGCGCATCCTGCTCCCCCCCCGTTTCGATGCGAGACACAGACCTGTTCACAAACGTATTGTTCAGGCGTTCTCATCCCGAGAACTGAACCTCCACAGCGGCGAAAATCATACCACGCCCTCCGGTTGATGGATGTAGACCCCTCTTTCAGGCCTGACTGCCTTTCGGTTCACAGCCCCCTCTTCGACTTTTATTTGTAAGCAGCTCAGGCAGAGTCGCACAAGACTACTCATTTCCTCCCCTATTTTTTCCCCGACGTTTCTGCGGTAACGCCTTCCCCTGCCTGCACGCGACCACTCTACCTCCTACTTGTAGTCTCTTTATTTCCTTTCCAAGAGAAATCCCACGCGACAAAGACTTCACTCCACAATAAGTGATTAAAAGCTGGCAATTGGTTGTTTTTTTTCCCCCTCCCCTTTCTCCTAGTTGCAATTAGATTTCTATTTGTAGCGGTATTGCTTGAGGTTTTGCTCGCGGTTATACTGAGATCCTCCCCGTTATTCCCTTCTCCCGAACATTGCGACCCCGGAACGCGACTAGCTAGAGCCAGCACCTACCCTGAGGATACCTCTTCACCTTACATCTCCACCAATGTACCACCACTCGCACTTTCCGAACCACGAGCCTCTATCACTTAATGATTACTGGTTTTTTCTCGTTCGTTTTTTTTCTGAAATTAGGCTTTGATCGAGATCCGCCCCAATCGTGTAGGTTCTACCATCTGCAACTCAGGGTACCCCCCACTGGTAATTTTTTACATTAATTTACTATAGCCGCGTTTGTTTTTCTATGCACACTCAAAGATAAGTTGCTGTACATTAGTCAGGGGTGTTGATTGTCTCAATCTTTTCACCACCAGTGCTGCCCCCAGCACTCACCTGGATCGAAGTTGTGATGCTTGAGGCATGCCATTACGCTGCACACCAGAACGCCCCACCACAACCACCCGCATACGGCGGGAGAGGAGACAGAGTGATGAACGCCACCAATCCGCTAGATATGGCGGCCCCATGGTGTTAGAGAAGCCATCGATGCGTCAAGGCGCCCAATTGAGGAACTTCTTATTATTTGCGCTTATAGGCATGCCGACCGGTCACACCTCTAATCTTTCTCGAAAGATCACTCCTTCCCGGGCCCCCTTTTTATATGCACCCAACGTGCATTCCCGTCTAGGAGCCGCGTTAACCCCGTCGATCACGAATTGGACAGTGCCTTGTTGTCCACAGCCTATAGCTGTTCCACTTGTCACCCCTACCCTATTGGGGCACTTAGAGACACACACACGATATAAACATTTGGCCCAGTGTAGCACCCCTGCTGGCGTTCTTCTACACTACACCTTCCATTCCCTATTTCCACTTGCACCTTTCAGAAACCTACGTTTTAAACAGGATGGTGTCCCATTCCATTGTGTTGTACTGACCAGGCTCAGCCCTCTGCCCCTGTTTAGCCTTCAGTGTCCGGACAACCAGTCTTCGGCTACAGGGTGAATATGACTGATCGATTATATCTACAGGCCATTTGCACAGTACATGCATGCGGCCGCACCCCCGAGCCCCCGCGTAAGACTGTGCGGGCCCCTTTTTTTTCCCTCCATACGGGTTTTACCCCCCCCGCGATCATTAGGTGTCTTCCCCACCCTCCCCACCCACCGGCCATCCACCCCGTTGACTCACAATAAAGTGCCCTGGGTCCCCGCAACGCTAACAGGCCGGCCCAGACCTCCCCTCCACCCAGGTGGGAGGAAGTGGATCAAGCAATTGGCCTGGAGAGAGCAGAGGAATGTTTTGTTTTCCACCGCCCACCCCCACCAGCCGCCCTGCTAGACGCTGGTTTATCTTCCCCCCCCTCAGGCCAGTTTCTTACTTGACCACCCCCCCCGTGACAACCGAGCCCGCGCCCGCACGTTCCCGGTCCGACTCCCTTTTGGTCCGCCGGACTGCCCCCCCCACCCTATCCCCACGGCTTGGGTTTCTGCCACGCCTCGACCTTGTCCTGGTGGCACGAGATTCCTTTTTTTCTTTCCCCCGGGAACCTAGGGAGAGGGCCAGTTTAGCACTTCCCCCTTTTATGGAGAGCGAGAGCCAGAGACAGTATGGGCCACCCGTGTCGTGTCCGCACCCACCCCCTACTGGCACGCAACCATATGCGGTCACTTTCAACTAGTTGCGTTTCACGATCTGGGTCCGGCCCCGACCCGCTGAGGTATGGACTCGCCTTGGATAGCGCTGTAGTTTTTTAGAAGCAGGAGGCTTCGCAACTGGCAGCCTGCCATGGCAGCAGCCATTTCTGGCGCCTCCCCTGAACACAGCTGGATGAGGTCAGCACTGGCCAGATATCGTCGCCCGCCAGTTGCACACCATCATGTCCTCTGGCCTTTCCTTTTTTTTTTTAGTTCTACCCCACTCATTTTTTCCTTCTCTATCTTCCCTCTCTGCCATAGATGAGTCGCATCGAAGGCTCTCCGGATCATCATGTTAGGGTTCTCCAGTTTGTTCTTACAGCAGCGCCGGGTGGCTGGACAGCAATCAGATTTAGCCGCCCTCGCTATCTGATGTTGCTGGTCAATTATGGCATAATTGTAAGTGCTGGGTTGAATTGTTTTTTGCGAAGTGAGCGTTAGGCATCTATGAGTTACGCTACTGAGTGGGTGCCGGTCATACAATGTCGGTGAGCCAAGCCCCTTCATGATGCAAACTGTTGTTTCGAATTGTTACGCCGCCACAAAAGCGAATTCCCAGAGAGTTTTATGCCCACACATCAAAAACGTACTTTTAATGCTTTAAAATTGGATTTGTCGCTTAGAGCGTTTTTTCTCGATTCAATACTTTCTCTTTGCCGGTTTGATTTCGTTCACTAACACATTTGACTCCACAAAAACTGTCAGTTCTGGCGCTAGGACATCGCAAATACGACCCTTTTCAGCTTTTACACACTCATAAAGATGATATTTCTGTGTCCTCTTGCAGACATTGATGGCCGGAGATGCTAATCCCATAACTTAGCGTATGCCGTATGTTTATGCCTTTGTCTTACAGTTTGCAAGAAAAAATAGATTGTTAATTGCATTAAGCCTTTATGTCCTGTTATTGCATTTTCTTTTATCACCGAAGACAGAAATAGTATATGCTTTAGTTTATAAGGGAGCGATGATGCGGTGTATTTAGACCGCCCAAATATTTTAATACTATATTGTTACCTAAAATGGGTTAATTTTCCATGCATATTTTTTTCTTGTTCGCCGTTATTTTTTTTTGGTGTTGTTTATCATTTTCTTCGCCTATTAAAATGGCGGTTCTAGTTTAGCGTTTGGGGGTCTTACGGTAAGTTAATTTGGGACCGTCTACTAAAAATCTAATTTGACAAAATTCTTTTTTGTGGCTTATTGATAGAATTTATGCCTTTTACATCTTACGAAGATCTTATGTGATATGATACAAGATACGTAAATTTTTACGATTTTGTAGCTAAAAATACGTACGCCGCATTTAGCCACGTTTTAAACGTTGGAAAATTACATATACATTTATTATTTGATACATACTTCTACTATTTCAGCCATCACTACCAAAATCTTTTACAAAAAATTACGTTTGTCGCATTGAAATTTTTATAGTATTCAATACCTCCTGTTAGCGCTCTTATAATAGACAGGCTGAAACCAGGAGCTGATTTAGTTTAAATCAATTATAATTTGTTATAGCGTGATTAATATCTGCCTCGACAAAAAACTCTGCTTAATGCACAGACCGCCTGGCAGATCTTCTAGATGCTGTCTATATGAATTTTAAATGCAGTATATCTTAACTGCCTTGCTGAAAGCAATGATGGACAGGATGATGCGAACAACCAAGATAGAATTCCCATGTCTTCATTTAGCTACTAACCATAAAGCAGTATTCTTCTCACATAACTGCATCCCACCACATCATGATGATCCATTCCCTGTGGGAATTTAAATATATTTACAGCCCTTTGCGTTGCGACTTACTTTACATCTTATTCCCGTCGTTTCTGCCTCTCCACATGCATCTTGTGCGTAGGTGGAGCCTAAAGCCTTTAAGGGTAACAATGATTTCTATTAGAAATGTCCAACTTTGTCAGTCCAATGTGGTGGGCTCATTCTAACAATTCCACACCATGGAGGCTAAAGGTTTTATCACAGCACAAGTCAGAGATATAATTAAACTGTCCTGTGCACACCACTTAGCTTGACGACCTTTTTCTCCCCTCCCTTCCTCCCGTTAGCCCTCCACATCAGTGACAAGTGCACTTCAAGACGCCAGCACAAGTACATAATGGCTGGTTTGATCATTTCGACGGTAATGTGGCTATGGTTAATGCACCTTGTATGTTACAACAAATAGATGCATGCTGCAGGGTCTATTTTGGAAATCATGCAGTTTGTGCCTTTCAAGTGCTCGACTATCAACTATGTGATGATTCATTCCTAATTAATACTAAGACAGTGCTGGTGCAGTGTCTGTGTGTGTGGTATTGTCGTTGTGTGAAGAAACGACTTATAACCTATAACACAATAAATGATTTAACCCAAGCACAATGTGCTTTACCTTTACTGCACATTATTTTATATTGCCCAACATAGTAGGAGCAAGCACTCAGTTCATACCTTAAATAGTCAATTCTTTTAGACCTAATACCACTCGTCTTTAAAAATGAAAGCGTTCAAAAGGGGGGTTTCACAGCGACGCGTGCCATAGAAGAACGATTGGTTCCCAACAGAATATGATTCAGTGACAACAGCTTCTTCTAAAAGAACTATGTTTTTCATTAAGATTGCCAAGAACATGTTATGATAATCTATAAGAACTTTCTCATTAAAGAACTTGTTTTGTGGAATGATTAGAAGGACTGTTCCAGGATGCAAGAAGCCTTGTATTATTAAGAGCTGTAACTTTTAGCTAATATGTGCCTACTCTGCTCAGCTGCCTATTAAGCGGGGAAGGCTGAGCATTCTAATATAGGAGCATCATTCATTGACGACAAAAATTGCTTAGATTTTTTTCATTTAACAGTATGTTCCTGAGTCCTCTAATTTGATTGCCGAGTGACGTTCCAATGAGCAGTGAGTGTTATAAACATATATTCCACCCCCCCACCCCCCCCCCCCTTACCAAATTGCAAGATTCTAAGAATGGAGAAACAGAGTGCAAAAAGAATGGCTCAAGATGACCCAACAAAAAGATCGTAAGACCTATTATTTCACCAGTTGAGACGTGATTCCCGGGCCATCAAATGTAGGAGTCATGCTCATCCTAGCTGAAATGTACGTGCAAGTGTTTTGGTGGACTGAACTTGTGCTCCTCCGTTGTTTCGACTCAACTGCTTTTGTCTGACTGTTCAGAGATTTCCTCAGAAGCAAATATGTCCTTGTGTGTGTGTTTAGCATTGTGTGTGAGTGCTCCAAATACGTTTCATCTGCCAGCTGTCGAGTCTGTGACAGCCAAAATGGAAGCTCTTTGAAGTGTGAAACGCCAGAGCTGAGCTGCATTCAATTATGTGTAAAATGCCCTACACACACACACATACATACAAACAATAACACTCCAATTTCACCGAGACCGTGCTTACGTTCATTCACTGAAAGACAGTATCAAAATCATGACAGTGTATATCATCATCAATTTAATCGTAATTAGCAGCGGTTACGCTGCTATCAAGAAATTAGTTTATAGCTATTGTGTTATGTAAGTGTAAAGATTAGCACCTGCCAACTAATGCACCATGGGCGGTCCTACAAGCTTGAAGACCAGTAGTAAACAGCCTGTCTATGTGTGCCAAGCTTTTGTAACTTCAAAGTTTGTTTCTTGAAATTTGAGATTAACCGATTTTCTTAGCTAAGCGATTTATATTAAATGGGTCAACCGTGCACAGTAACAACAAAATGCAATCTATGAAAAAAAGTCCATGATAGTATCTCCTCAAAAATTACATTTTTAAAATATATTTAAATAGAAAAGTGATTCACACATTTTTATTTGTAATAATATATTGTACAATGTATAACAAGTTTACAGCTTATTATTCGTATTTTATATTTAATATAAATTGAAGCCTTTCTTGCTGTGAAGAAACCGAGACCCTGATTTCTAAATAACAAATCCCCCCCTTTCATTTAACAAATCTATGTCACCACTTTTTTTCCAAGGTTAAATTATCACCATTAACTACAGATTCCCTTACTCCTCCAGTATAACTCATAATTTGCCTGACCCTGGTATTAAAGTTAGTACACGAGCTAGAGGCGTATGATTTGTCCGGTAGGATATATAGGCGATTTTAGAATATGAGTCATGCAGAATATGTGCTTTTTTAATAAACAGCCAATATGGTAATAATAGGCATGCCAATAAGCCACTAGTTTATCCCATGAAAAATGGTCCCTTAAAAGAAAAAGTGCTCACCAAATCTTTTGTGATTTCAGGATCACTTTGATGCGCTTTAGCTCTACATTTCCTAGCTCATTCAGACACACACACTCACAGTCAATAGATACATTATTAATTAAACTATAACCTCGCTTTCCTTTGTGACAACATAATACGCTTCACATATGTGCAAAAATGTGTTTGTGTATGTGCATTTTTTACTCCCCGCTCCGCTTTTTCTTTTTTCCTCAGTCTGCCCCCACTGTCCCTATGATGCAACAACAAACTAATTCACACCTGACCCTCATCAGCCTAATCGTTCAAAGGAACTGCAAGCAAACAAACACAGGACAAATCAGACGCTCGCAGCGCGGCTAATTAGCGACCCACAAGCCTTTTTGCTGAGAAAGCCAATCAGCTGTTATTAGAATTCCAACAGGCTCAAGCATTGCATTCTCTGGCATTAACGGGTGTTCAATGCACACAATTGACTTTCCTCTACCATCCTCAAGTGAGTAAAACAGGTAAACGGCCTCCACATCTCTACAAAGACCATAAAAATTGTTTGCGAGGGCCACAAACTTGTGGCAAGGGTGGAATTAATTCCTTCTCTACAAGACCTGCATTTTATGATAACTATATCTATATAGGTGGTTTTAAATATGCCTTCTTTTACTAAGCGAATCATACAAATTCATCAGTCAGAAGCCCTGAGAACATAGTAGGGTTTTAAAGATGCGGTTGTCAAGAGATTAACGATCCAGTCAGGCAGAGGACGGCACCCCCCCCACGGACTTTAATAAAACACAGAATTGTCAAAAACCATAACAATAAAACAATCTTATCTCGCTTTAAACACGCTGCCTTGCCATTCAAGACACGCACTCCTTGACATAAGGTTATTCGCCCCCGAAGTGTCGTTGCCCAGGCTTCATTCTATTGTTGTGGCGCCCTCATTCGCGATAAGAACAATTACACATTTAGCTCCTAAATTGTTTTAGAAATAGACTATTGTACATGGATGCTTCGGGCACTTTCTATTTGTCTAAAAATATACACATATTGTATATTTTAATATTTAATACTGAGTTTTGCCAGTTCTGTTTTTCACCATGCCCGATACTAGTACTCATTGGCCCCAAATAGATCTAAAAAACCACAACATAGTCGCAATGTATTTTAGTGATTCCATGTATCAAGATAGCTTTATTTTTTTTTCCTTTTCTTAGCGTGTAATAATTTTCAGCATAAAATACAATTTCTCACCCCCTTTTTTTCAAGGCATGCTAGCTTACTGTTATTGTAGGTTAGATTATTCATTAAATGTCTTATTTCATATCTATTCTGCACCATTTGGCTTTCCATATGATCACAGAGCACTCTGGGAATTACAATCCCTCTGGAGGTTAGACCCTCTATGGGGTCATTCTGATAGCATCATGACACCACGTTTTGCTTAATTCAGTTTTAAAAGAGTGCCATCATGCAGAGATTTCTGTACCACATGACGCATACTGCACCAGGTAGTTGAAGTTTAGCATCAAATACCGACAGAAAGCTTAGTAAGGTGAACCAAAAACAGAGTCTGTGTGTGCATGTTTCTTGTGTCACTGCGTATCCCCTGGGTTTTGTTTCAGGCCTGTTTAAGCAAGCCAGCATCAGGAGAGCATGCATGAAGCAGTCAGCTTCTCTTCAGTAGATCCCCTCAGAGAGAGAGAGAGAGAGAGAGGACGCGAGAGGAAAGAGAGAGGAGAAAGGACCGTGAGTTGTGCTTGGGGATCCGGCTTACTTATCATCCCAATGGGAAGGACAACCACTACCACAGGGACATCACAATCATTAAGCTTAGCACATCAGATGACTCAGCTATAAAAAAAAAATTATACTCACAAACTGAGGGCACTATCAAATACAGAAACACCCTCGCATGCTCATTGTATAGATGTGAACTAAGTGGCCATTCTGTGAATGAAGGCGAAGCTTATTGACAAATACACCTGATTCAAGAAGTGCTTAGGGAACAGTTTACTCAAAAATGAAAATGTTATCTTTGTTTACTCGCCCTCCAGTCCTACACACTGCTATTTTTTTTTTTATCTGAATATTGCTTTTTAACTAATTACAGATTAACCAATCATCAAAAATAAAATAAAGAAAAAAAATTAACAAATAGTTGTGTTTTTTTCCACCTTTGGTTTGCTGAATCTTCTCCAAAGGTGCCACAGCTACTTAATTCAAGAATCGTGAGTTGAACTCGATCGATTTATGTGGATCGGTTCCAACAATTCTCTCAAGTCAAAGTTGAACTGCTGACCTCCATTAGCCATATGTCAACATTAAACATCTCAATGGAACATGGCAAACTGATAATGTAATGAACAACTTAATATTAGGGCCTTTTGTAAAGGAAATTTATATTTTTATTCAGCAAGTATTTAAAAGTGGCAGTAAAGACATACTGTTTTAAAATATTTCCATTTCACATACAATACATGCTGTTCTTTTGCTGTTATATTTATCAAAGATTTCTGAGAAGAAATTTTTGGTTTTAAAATTAATTATTGTTGATATTAGAATAATTCTGAATCGGACTTACACAGTAAAGTAAACAAATTACACGGACTTCAAACTTGGGAATGGTTCCCTCGTTTTTCCCTAGTGCATGTTTTTAAATAAACACAAATATACTACATATATCGTGTGAATCATCATTGTAGAATGTGATTAATGAGCAATATTACACGAGTTATTTGCAGTGTGACTATCGGCCCCCTTTAGGCACGAGGCTGAAGGCTGTGTGGCCTAGCGTAAATCACACACGTTGCGACCACCCACACGCCATAAACCGCCAGGGTTCGGCGCAGTGTGATAGCTGCTGTTTATGATAAACAGTTCGACCTGTGGCTTACGAGTGGTAATATTCATAAGAAATAACATTACGGAGGTCTTTAAAAGCCCTCCTTTTGTGCGAAACTACTTACTTTCAACATCAGATCAACATCTGAAGCCTTCGACAGCGGTTTTAACAGATGAGCCCAAGCCTCTCGGTTACTAAACTACTAGTAACAAAGGAAGGTGAGTTGCTACTTAAAAGCTCACTTGCACTACTGCGGATTAAAAGCCTGTACATTGTTGAAGAGTATTATGACCGAGAAAGTTTGGCACCTCCTGATTCAAGGTGTTTACCTGCATCCTGATACAGCATTCATGCGTCAGCCTCAATCTCATATTCTCACAATTATAACATAGTTTTGAATGTCCACCGATTGGAAGCTTTTATATCTTGTCCTTCATCCTGTAAGGTGTGATTTCCGATGACAGCGTTTTTCTGCTTCAGTGCATTTATTGGCACATATGCATTCATTACAAGCAGTTCGTGTGACCGGTAAAATGCCTGATGATTGAGCCAAATTTCAAATTTAGTCCTAGCATTTATTAACAAACCTATCATATTTGAAGTACAAGTATAATATATATTGCATAAAAACTTTTAAAAATACATTCGGTCAAACTATATTAAAACATATATGGCGTTCCACCATGACCCCACACATGAGAAAAATCGCCAGCGAGGTCGATACAACAGGTTGGAGTTCTGTATACTAGTACCACTATCGAAATCCATCAGGCAATCTCAGATTCGAGGAACAGAAAGAATGCTGTATAACAACATCTAAACATTGTATTAAAAACATTAAATAGCAGCGTTGATGTTCTAATGCAATAATTTGATATGTGGGAAAAAAACATTTCAGTGTTATGACAATGGATGAGCTTCATTTTATTCCTATTTTGCCACCATACTTTATAAACTATACTTGGTACTAATTATATCTTAATAAGTTTAAGGTAGAATTCTTATCTGCTATAGTACCCATGTCAATTGTAATCTGTCTTGCACACTCTACCAATATGGCTTCAGAAGACTTGGCCCCATACCAGTAGATGTATGACTTGGACTGTGGTCTTTGATTGTGTTGTTCTGGGATTAAACAAGAACATGTGAATTTTCCGTTTGTATTCATGGAGGAATGACAAAATCAGACTTCCTTTTGGTATCGATGCCAAACAAATGCACAAACAATAGCTGGTCTCCCCGAAGTTTAACACAGCAGCTTTTACTGTAATCCACCACCTATAGATGCACAATATGATCACCTCGATGGGATTAGCACCCCTGACACCAAGCAGCACACAAGTAAAAGAATTTTTGCTTGATGAGGAGATTAATGGTATGTTAATAAGTTGTGGGATAAAGACTGGAGTCAAGGTTTCATGTGACTATGCGGTTGGGCTCGTTAGATTACGAATGAGAATGCCGCTGTGATTCTCTGTTGTTTGTAATAGATCGTAATTCAACGCGCCCAGCCCCAGGACAGTCCTATCGACAGGAAGCCAGACAGAGACATTAATGTTTTTGAAGAAACTGTCCCTTGACATGTGAAAACCTGGATTATAATCGCTACCTGCGTTATTTATGTGATTGTGTGTTTTGCATGTAGCGAGTGAATTAACGCGCAGTTTACACCCCCTAACACAGTTTATGCCATGCCTTCTCCACTTGAACTTTGGTGTGTGTGAATGTGGGTTGGTGATTGCATTGAGAATAAATTGAGAGTTTTTATTACTCATCAAACACTAATCATATAACCGGCCACCGCACCCCCGCTCCCCCCCTGTGCTTCTGCTCTAGGCAACATCCCACCGTGTGTGCAAATCACTGAGTAAGGACCTCTCAGTATTCCTAGCGAAATTAACTTTCGTCTAATGATAGTAACCCTGTTAAAAAATTTATTACACCAAGCCATAAATGTAACCCGGCCGGTTGTCAGTTGAAAAATCGACAAACACAAACAGGCAATACTTGTTGTTATAGGGGTTTTTCGCTGACTGCGTTGGTACTAAAAGAATTATCAGCGGTTGGAGAACAACACTGAGGCAAAAACATAAAATAATACCTACGAACAGACAATAGGAAAATAAGAAAATTACTAAATCTCAAAAACCTTCACTTCAATAAGTACCTCTATAATAATTAACAAAGTGTAATTTTACAATGAAAAACTCTACAGGAAGAAACAAATTAATAAACGCAATGTGGAACCAACATCGGGTTTGTAAACAAAAACAAGATATTAGAAAGTGATTAATACCAGAAAAACATGGCTGAAACCAGTACGTTACCACACACACCTCCCAAATACCTTACTCGCGACCTTGTGCGCAAACCACAAAAAAGTTTATCTTAACACACTGACAAGGCCATATAGACGTAAGTCACGAAGATCATTCTTTGCTTCACCAAACTACCGAAATACCCTGATACAAACACGCTAAAAAATAAAGTACTGACACAAAGAATACGGTAGCCCCTTCCCCTCCTTCCTACGTGCTAGGTACACAAAGCAAGGAGATAAAAGAAACATTTAATAGGCAATCACTTTGCTATCACAATAACCCATTTTTCCATGAATAATCATCTGTAAAACTATTATAACACAAGAGTTTGACACAGGATGATATGAATTTGTACAATCAATAGTAAACACATGAAGAACAGATATACTGAATTCTTACACTGGAACTCTTCCCACGTTTCTACCGAAACGATGGTTCACGCGGTACACCATCACGAACCTTTGATCTCATTACCGAGGAATTAACCATCAAAATTCACACAACATGTTCTGGTTCACGGATTATCAAATGAAAGGTTTCCTAAATGTAATACTTAACCAGCAAAACAGCACTTCATAATAAATGTCCGGATGCCACACCACGACATGGCACCGGCTGCCCTAATCGCCATTATACAAAACTGGCTTGTTCGGGTCACGCACCTTCAAGAAACTCTCGCAAGCAGAGATCGGCGTGATCTATTAAGGGGCCATCACTATCAGTTTCACACACATGGCAATAGGCTGTATAACCTTGGCACATTCTCCCTGCTGCAACCCCCTCAGTGCCTCAATGACATCAGGCCGGGTCTAAATAAATTCAACGCTTCCCTGAAAAAAAATACCAAGGCTGTCAAAAACGTGGGAAAAGACCCCTTCCGTGGCTGTAGTGAGACGGATTACATGAAGACCTGGGTTTCATAAATGTGTTTGGAGGCCACCAGCATGGACCCACGGACCTTGTCCTTCTTGGTGCCCCCCCCCCCCCCCCCAGCGGACAGGTTTGGT